>OMKQ01001079.1:4114-14276 GCA_900302335.1 Phycis phycis
G
Organism: Phycis phycis; assembly: GCA_900302335.1. Classification (NCBI taxonomy): domain Eukaryota; kingdom Metazoa; phylum Chordata; class Actinopteri; order Gadiformes; family Phycidae; genus Phycis; species Phycis phycis. Next base: position 4,116 of record OMKQ01001079.1, read on the forward strand.
CAACACACACACACACACACACACACACACACACACACACACACACACACACACACACACACACACACACACACACACACACACACACACTCAGTGGTCCCTGGGTGTTTGCTGATCATACTAAGCTGTCCCTACGCCCATGGATTTGCTGTCCACCAGTGGATGGGCAGTTGTTTACCACTCAGCAGATATTTCCATCACACAGGCCATTGAATTAATCAGTGGTTTACTTTTTTTTTTTACAGCAGGCTTTATCAGGTCATGCTACGGGTGCACACCAGCAGCCCTGTGGCAGAGTGGAGCCATCATTGTTTGAATGGCAGACAGGATGGAGTTCAGACATTTCGCCATTGCCACTGCATGGTGTCTGCAGACACTGGTGCTGGCGGTGGCTGGTAATACAAATCAATATTATGTATTCCTATCTAGCCACCATGTCACCTTTCATAATGTCCTTTTGAAGGCGCTCTAAATGAAGTGCACCCATATTATTCCCAGGTGTCCTTCTAGAAATGCATGACGGCATCTGTGTTTATACTTAATGACACAGCGTACAGTAATGATCCACCAAGGGACAACCAAAGAAACAGCTCAATGATCCCGGCTTTCTCTCTGTATCATATATACTTCATCCGACACTGCAACATGCACTCTGTCAACTAGTAATAGTGTGTTAAGTTATAGTGTGTGTGTGTGTGTGTGACTTCATGGCTGCACAGCAGTGCAAGGCTTCCCTAAGGGAGACAAATGATGTCATATTGAACTCTGAAAAGCAATAAGACGCACTCTTTGTCATTGTGCTTACAACACTCTGAGTGTGAGCATGTGTGCTCAATGTTCCGAATAAATCCTCCAAATGACCAAAATACGACCAAAATACAAAATAAAAGGAAAAATGATAAATAGCAATTGTGTAACAATTCATGTCATGATACCAAAAAAACCTCTTCACCATGAAATCAGATCTCACCACTCCCTACTAGTGTCATGTGCATCATGATCACATGAACAGCTTTATGAAGCTTTATTCATTGAATAAACATTGATTGATTGATTCATTCATTCATTTGGGAAGCCATTATCATTTTCGATATTACAAACAATACAGATTTAGTCCAAAGGTAAGCCAATGTATTTTGATGCCATTAGTAAAAGGATGATGAGTCTCACCAGAGCTTACAACATTGTGTGTGTGAGAGAGAGAGAGAGAGAGAGAGAGAGAGACAGAGAGATAGTGTGTGTGTGTTTGCTTTAGGAGAGGAGCAGGGAGTGCTAGTGACCATCACTTATCATCACACATCTTATTCAACATGTCACCTACTCAATACGCCTTCTGGTAACACTCACTGCAATTCTCTGAAGTCCAATTTTTTGCAGAAATACCTTTTTTATCTTCTTGTGTGTGTGTGTGTGTATGTGTGTGTGTGTGTGTGCGTGTGTGTGTGTATGGAGCGATGAGCAAGACAGAGTGAGGGAGTGAGAGAATCTGTATGCATGCAACTCGGGTGATCTGGTCACCAGAGGAGGGCTAAAAATACTGGTGTGAACGTTTTAGACACATTAATGATCCAATACCAAAAACCTTGTCACACACACACACACACACACACACACACACAAACAGATGGGGGTTGTGTTGACCTATGTGTCTCAAACATACAGCAACATACGGCTCCTGGGCTCAGAGGCCCATCCAAGAAAAAGTCAACAGCCCTGACATGAACATTGCATTTCTCCGGGTCTTCGAGTCTGACCACATAACAGAATGAGTCGTATGGAACAGCAGCAGAAGGTCCTGACACACAATGCAGGCGTCAAACCAGCCAGCAGCACCGCAGGGCAGCGTGCGCTTCGGTCACCAGTACAAAGTTGCACTGTAACACACCTGATACACAGACTGCAGGCGCTGGCTGACGGCCCACATGTGTGTACGCTCTGTCCTGCGTGAGAGCACACTGCAGCGCCAACTTTTAGTTTTTTTACAACCCATTACATGTTATCAGCGAAACAAAGTAGCCTTTGCTGACTATTTCCATTTCCACATCACATTGGAATTTAGCTTGGGTCTTTCCAGTCTTATTGTTAAAGCGACTTATCAGTCTGATCAGACTAGACCAGACTGACCAGACTACGGGAACACTATATCAGAAGGGGTTTGGATGCATTGCTCACTCCCATTTCTCATCTCATGTACTGATCTGGTGAAGGGCCAATCGGAGAGACTTCTCTCGCCACCGACCTCCAACACCTAGTCAACATGCTCAACAACAACAGCCCAACTGGCCGCTGGTCAGCCTGGTGAGTCTATCAGCGAGCTACATGGGCAGCCTAAAGTTTATCTAACCCAGTGGCTAGAAGAAGGCAAGAAGATCATTTCCCTTCTAGCCAAAATGACTGGCACTGGCTACTGACATATCAGACTGGGCGCATGATCACAAATAACCAACAGTCAGAATCCTGGGATACATATTTAAACAGTGATTTTAATGTTATATCCATTGGGGGAATTTTAAGACATGATGTAACATTAACAGCAGAGCTCTGCTGCTCGACCCTCTCCTGGGCAGGTACAGACCATGAGACACACAGGACTCATACTGGTGATCAAGTCTTTAGTTCACCTCACATCGCTAATTCGAAGCATGAACATCTGTTGAATATCCTATATCTTCCTAATTATAAACAAGCGATGTTCAAACTGCATAAACTGCAAGTGAGAGGTGGAATTAATTTCTCTAGCACAAAAACAGCGCTATCCTGTTATTTATTCTACTTTCAGTTTTGATGTCGGGACGTCACTGGCAGATGGCCATTATTTAAAATATTGTGCAAGGCGTGGGGAACTCCGCCTTCCTGGCCAGCCACTAAAGGTCCACGACCAAATGTAGTTCATACAGCCTCCCCACAGCACTGTGTGACTGCAACAGTGAAGGCTTTTTAAAACTGAATGGCATATCTTGCCTCAAAACATTGCCAAAATATATATCAACATAATATATAATGCATTTGAAAGATGTTAAGTTATATGTAGCCTGCATGTTATGAACCATAGATAAACAAAAGTCTGGTCTTACATGTTATATATTTACATATTTTGAAGTTGATTTTAACATGACTTTAACATGTGAGGACAAAGGCAGGACACGACATGCAATTCTATGGCCTAGTGCTGGGAAATATTTTGTCAAGTCACTCCTATCCCTATCTCTGAGTCATCTCTCTCAGTGACACAAGACAAGATACACAGAGAGAGAAAGAAAGAGAGAAAGAGAGAGACAGAGTGACAGGTAAATACTATGAGTAAGCATCACCAAAAGCAGAGATGAAAAAGACTACTATTCAATGTTCGTATTAGGAGGAGGTGACACGTCTCTCAAACGTAGAGCACTGGGCTGTAAGACTGTGCCATGGTAGATAGTGTAAATGAACCTAAAGATGATAATGGTACACGTGAGGGACGTGTGAGGGAGAGACAAACAGCAGCGTATAAACAGTGAGGGCAGATGCATAACACTATATCTCTGCAGCTAACAAACGCCAAATCAATCCCTTGTCAGAGGAAATCCACAGAAGCCTCATTTCCTCTTTCCACACACACACATGCACGCACACCCGCACGCATGCGCGAGCATGCAGACACACACACACACACGCACACACACACACACACAGTGAAGGGAGCTGGAACACTTCCTCCAGTGAGACTGAAGACAATAGGAGGAAAGCGTCATCAGAAAACTGACACAGTGACCTGCAGGGGAGGAGGGGTGCTCCCTCCTCGTTGTGTGTGTGTGTGTGTGTGTGTGTGAGAGTCAGTTGTTGTTATGTGTCTCTTTGCGTTTACACTTGCTCGGCGTATACATGCTACACACACCGCGCTCACTCACTTCACAGCGTTATTCAGTACAACATTGTCACAATGAAACAAGGATCAGCAACAAACCTTTTCTGGGCACGTTTGAGAAAATGTAAATGTGGTAGTTGTTGTATCAATCACACGTTTACATTTTTCTTTGTTGAAACGCTATGCTTGCTTTGCTCAAAAACCTGTTATACTTGCCATCCAAATTGTCCAGATCTAGTTTTTGTCAACGTGTGAACTTAAAATTCCCTGGAGAATCTCAAACTTGCTTTATTTTATCAGCAGACCAACATGTGCCTTCAAGCACTGACTGTGAAATGCATCCCAGCAGAGGCATGGTGAGGCGGCTCCCTGACGCTGATGAGCATCCTCCTAACATGGACGGACTCGATGCAAGTGGCTGTTGCTGAATGAAGCAAATGTGCACAACATGAAAGGCTAAAGAGTAAAAGGCAGAAATTAAGTTAGGTGTTTTACTTCTGCCCCACAGACACGCATGCTTCAACATTTGAGGTAATGTTGGCAGTCCAGTAAACAGCTTTGCAAAGCAGATACGCGACATTCCAGACATGACTTGGCAAACTAGTTCAGACTAGTCAATTAGAGTGCAGGAGCAACAGGTTTTTTCCACCTGGTAGGTGAGGTGACTTAAAAACAACAATGGACAATTAGCGATTCAAATGGCCATCTCTTGTGCAAGAGCCAAGAGAGAGAAGGAGCTTGAGAGAGAGGGGGTGGAGAGACACACACACACACACACACACACACACACACACACACACACACACACACACACACAGTGAGACACAGCACAGAGACTGAGAGAGAGGGGGTGGAGAGACACACACACACACACACACACAGTGAGACACAGCACAGATACTGAGAGAGAGGGGGTGGAGAGACACACACACACACACACACACACACAGTGAGACACAGGACAGAGACTGAGAGAGCGACAGAGACCACCAGCATAGCTGCCTGCCACTTGATCCACACAGAGGATTGTGCAGAAACAAACACCATCCCATTAAAACACTTCATGCAAAGAGCGAGATATGGCTAGATATATAACAGTATGAGGAGGTATGCTGTTGCAGACTATGGATAAATAGGGTTGCATTAAGAAAGGGACAAGCAGAGCTAGCCATTAGCGCAGAATAGTGCTAGCAACAAACAAGGAATAAAATGACCAAAGTGAAAAACCAGCAACACTGCATTCATGGCGGATGTTTAAAGATTGTAGGACTAAAGAAAGACCTGAAATTCAACACATTTCTACTCCTTTTTCTGCAAAAAAAGTGTTGTGAGCGAGCAAAAGGGTATCAGAGCTAGCCATTAGCTTGACGCTTGACTATCACCTTCTCATCAAGGAGTCAAACAGATTCATGGATGTTTTGTCAATATTGTCTACCTCTACTGTCACACAGTAATCACTCCTTTTCAATGCCTTCTATGTTGTTCTTCACATCTCATCACATTTGATTAGGTCCTCCCTGGACACTCTGTAAGTTATGGTGGAGCTATTTCCAGTGCTGCTATGTGGAACCCCCTGCCTCCCTCACAGAACTAATTTGAGATTCAGATACAGTCCTGACACGATGCTGTGTTGTTTATGAAATAAATACATTCCATAGATAATAAACACGTTCGATACATAATAAATACATTCAGAGGAGAACTCAATTACTGCCAAGGATGGCTTTAGTTGTGTGTTTCCGTGAGTGGTCTGTTCTACGTGAAATGTATAGCAGCATTGCTCTACTGTAGTGGTATATTCAAATAATCACACACATCAAAAGCAGTTTCTGTAGTTTGAAAAAGGTCATTTGGATATTCAACAGATTCACGGTAGGACTCTGATGAGGGGAACTAGAGAGGGGGGCGCTCTGTGTCCCTCGTGTCGAGCACTGCTGACCCAAGATTACAGAAAGAATATTACTTGGTGAAAACCTTTGGCAGATATATGATCTGTTTATTCACATTCTGCTTTTTCCCTTTCTTGGGGAGTTGTCTAGTATATAGACAATATGCATATGTTTGGCTCTTCTTCTGAAGAGATCTGAAAGTGTTTTGTTTCCATCATATTTTTTGCAATATCTAAAAACCCAACAAACAACTTTGAAAATAAATAAGAAAGAAAAATAGCTTCACACTGTGAAAATTGACCTGCTGAGGATATGTCGGACAACAGCAAAAATGGTGAATTGTACCGTGCCCTAAAAAACAGACTAATGTAAAGGCTAAACCGGATATGCCCCGAGTAAAAAATGTCCCCAATGGACATAATGAAATCGCTGTTCAGAAGTGTAACTCGTTAGCTATACAACAGTAAAAAGCAGGTAAATAACTGCGTGACCAGTGGAGCTCTCCAGTGTGAATGCACATTCAACCTGTATAGAATGCAGGTTGAATGAATGCACATTCACCCTGCACACTGGGGGACACTATGGCACACTTAAAGAAAAAGCGTTGTTGATATTTTGGCAGTGTATTCAGAGTGTTTGGGGTATTTCTTGCATCCCTACTGGGAACAGCAACAGAGGTGCATGTGTGTCGAGTGAATGGGAGGGTCACAAAGCTTCCGTTATGCAACTGTCTCACCAGCGATTGCCAAATATCGTCATGTGGTTGTGGCTGGACTATCACACTGTTTAACAGACTCACGTTCAACACTGAAACAACGTGCTTAGCAACAAGGTGTGTGTGTGTGTGTGTGTGTGTGTTTTATGAGACTTATCACCCATTCTCGTGCCAGATGGCGCGGTGCTCTGTCATTACATAATGAGAATACTGAGGCGCATTGCTACAGGAACACGCCTAAGCGCATGTGTGTGTGTGTGTGTGTGTGTGTGTGTGTGTGTGTGCATGTGTGCGTATTTGTGTGCATGAAAGCCAAACAGACAGAAACAAACGCACCACGGTAGCCACAGTCAGACCACATTAAAAGCATGAACAACACCACGCAGTCTACAGAACAGAGAGTTAGACAGCAATCCAGATAAAGAGCAAGAAACAGCTACACTTGATTCATGAAACCCCCTCTATGAACTGTGCCACTAACACGTGACCCTGTGTTACTTCCAGATTGAAGGCGTATTGCTTGCTGTGATCTGTTCGTTGTGTTGTAGCTGCTGTACTGATCCATCAAACAGAGGCGGGACAGGGAATAGAGTCATATCAAAGACTAAAAGCTGCTTACCAGGGCGGGCCACTGTATGTGTTTGGCCTTGGTCCCCTGCATCAGGCCTCCTCCTCCTCCTCCTCCCCGCTCCCTCTCCCTCTCCCCCCCTCCCTCCTTCCTCTTGGCCCAGACCAGCTGGTGCTGCAGCAGAAACAGCTGGAAGTCCTCATAGACCTTGACCCACTCTCGCTTCTCCCACTCCTGGTCGTCAAACTCAACATACACCTGCACACAGAAACACAACACAACAGGACATGGGTTAGCAGAGGGCAGTGAGCGCAGCGGAAGCGCATGAGACGGAGTCTGGCGGCAGCGCGGCACGCGGGGGGAGGTGGGCGCTGGACACGCTGCAACGTTGCCCAACTGTGGTGCTCCGACGCTCCGCGCCAAACCAGTGGAACAGAGTGTTCCTCTTCTGTCACGGCACGTACAAACACAAACACACACGGCGGCTAATTTCATTTTGATTCCTGCAGCGAGCTGAAATGACTCGCGCTGACCTGCTAAGAAGCCTGCTTTACTTTTACATGTGTTAGCAATTTTTCACACTCCTAGACATTTCCTAGCATTGTTGTGAGATACTTAAAATATTAAATTGGAAAAAATGATGTTGGTCTGTTGCGTCACGTAATTTGTGCTGTGAGTAGATTTAATTCATTAATTTAATGTAATTAATTAAAGTGATCTGAAAATCTGTGTCATGCCTCTGCGTCGGGATGTGGATGTGCACATCTAGCTTCAGTCACATGTATTGGAATGTGAACCTGCCAACATGGCTCCGGTTTACAATAATGAAATGGCATTGTTGTATCAGAGTCTGGGGGGGAGGGTGTGTGTGAGGAGCAGAGGTCAAACAGGAGCATCACATCATCTCATCCTCCCTCGCATCCTCAATCTCTATACATTCTCTCTCCATATTGGCAAAACAAACAGTTGTGGCCTCTCCATCCTTCACCCACATTTATCTCCACCATTATATTGTGCATCTTCTTGTTAGCAGACATCTCTTTCTCTCTCTCTCTCTCTCTCTCTCTCTCTCTCTCTCTATCCCTCCATGCGCTCTGCGCTGGATGTGTACTCATCCCCTCCCCCATCCATTTGCTTCAGAGGCAGAGAGAGATGGAGACACAGAGAGATCAACGAGTGCATTTCTCCTCAAACAGCCTCTCACGCCGGCTCAGCCTCCCCTACCCACCATCCATCTTTCTCTCCCTCGCTGCCCACCCCCCACCTATAATGCACCACTGCACTCAGCTGAGAGATGATTCTAACCAGTAGCCATCAAGGGCAACCCATAACAATAATCCTTTCCTCGCCATCTACCTCTGGCTCCCTCTCTCCCTCCACGTACTTTAGATACATCCCTTTTCCCCCTTTCCATTTCCCTCTTCATGGAACTCTTCCCCCTCAAGCTCAATTTAGATGTACTCATCATCACTGATTAGATCACTGTACGTCTCTGGCCTGATTCTACAACTATTTTGGGATGTCCATTGCATCTAGATTTAAAAAAATGAATCTATACACACAAAAGGCACAACGTGCTCAGAACAGACGCAGCCTGTTGGCGTAGGGGCAGTGTGAGAGATGCTCTGAGAGATCGTCACTTGATATGTTGGTGCAGCAGCCTTTGCCCATACAGGTTTTTGTCACGATTTACAGTGATTGTCCACCTCCTCTGGCTTATTTCCAATCGATTGTCTCTGATTGATGAACATGTTTCTCAACGTGTGGTTTATGAATGTACTGTATTTTATATAGCATAGCAAAATGCTCATGAAGACATAACGTGCTGAATTGCTTATACATATATCAGCACACACATAGAATGATGGTATTGTCATTCTCTATAAAGCACACATCTCTGAGAAGAGTATTATATGTAACAATTTAAGATATCCATGTGTTTACCTTCCTAATACAAGACATAGTAGTAGCCAATGTAGGTTTGTACATCAATATAGGGACATGCGCACACACACACACACACACACACACACACACACACACACACACACACACACACACACACACAAACACACCACCGATTTGAGCCACCTTTTTCCCTTTTTTCCACAGTGATCCGATGTGGGCAAAAATATAATCTAAAGAACTATTACGCATTGACTGACAATCATTTATTCTGATGAACATTTAAATATAACCTTCCAAGGCTAGACAACTCCTCACCGTTGGACTGTTTTTCCGAAAATAATTCCTAAATAAGACCAATATAAATGCCGGCTGAAAATACTTGCCCCTGTCTCACAGTACAGGTGGCCAACTGGAAAAGGCTTTCAAAGATTCCTGCTGGTATTCTATTGTATAGCTTAACACTGCTTTTCCCATCTCCATCCAGCCATGTTAGAGATGTTCCTGACCACTCATTTCGCTGATGGTTGGTTTTGTGAACGACTTGTCGATTAGTCTGAAAATGCATAGAGATCTGTCAGAATGTGGCACATTACAACCTAAGAGGCCAAAGGTGCTCAGAAATAACATGGTGTGAATAATAAATATAATTGAAATGCTTCATGTCAAGATTTAACAATAACAATATCCTACTTTAAATCAGGCTGAAAGTATTATCAGACCACTTTATTATTGCAGGGTGCTCTCAAGTAGCAAACGTGTTCCACATCTCACCAGTTTAAGCATAATAAACAGATGTTTAGGGAAACTACAAGTTGTTTGACATTGGTTTATAAGGCCTTTTAAATAGATGGTAATGAATGATTCCCACAGACACATATCAATATCAATACTGAATGATGTGTTTTCATGATTCAAAAAGGACAACTGGCAGAAAAGGGTTCAACCAGCTTCTATTTCTGCTGCCGACAAAGTTCAGCAACGACTGGTCAACACTAGCAGTGGTAACACCCTCACTATTAAGGTTGTTTTTAATTAAACATTTACTCTATTCTATTAAACAGATCCTATAGATTATTTCCACGTAGATCCATAGTATGGTCTGAGAGCTATACTACATTTATAAGACACACAAATTGGTATGCACACACACACACACGCACCCACACCCACACACACACACACACACACACACACACACACACACACCCACACACACACTCTCGCACACACACACTCT
>OMKQ01001082.1:0-11730 GCA_900302335.1 Phycis phycis
GGGGGGGGGGGGGGTGGAGTCCCATGTGTCCCAAGGAAGTCCCATCTCCGCCTGCATGACTCAGTGTGTTGAACTTGTGTGCAGTCCCGTCGCCCGTGACATCACTGTTTCACCTGGTCTTCAAAGTGCAATATATTTTTTACATGTTCGTGGGAAAGGAAGAAAAAAAAAAGAGAGAAGAGAAGATGGAGACAATTGAAACTCCCATCTGCTGCTATATGCCTTACAGCCCCATACCCTCGCCTTCATCACACACACACACACACACACACAGGACTCATGTTGCCTCTCTCATGTTGACTGTGAGCGTCGTAGTGTCTCCACAAGTGAACCTTTTCAGAGACTGTCGTGGGGTCAGTAATTTAAACGTGTTTTTTTAATCCTTTCTGTATAAAGTGCTTTTAAAAATCGAATTGCTTTAATAGATTTAGATTCTCGTTTGTTCAGAGACGAAACAGATGTTTTGAGATTTATACAGTTTTTGGAACTAAAATGAATGGAGCTCTTTGCTAATTTAATTTTATGCCAAATTCTCAAAAGTGGAAAAGGCAAAACGTGCATGTTTGTCCTCGTTTGTTTGGATGTGTACATGTTGCTCACAATGCCCCAAACTTGTTAATAAACACAGTGAAAAATATGAATGATATAATTTCTGAATTTCTACTGCATTCAAGTCTTATAATGTTGAATACACCTCACCTATTATCAACACTATGTTATGCCTGGCATCATCCCATATTAATAACATATTAACACTGTCACTACTCCACACTAGTTGACCATACTTTTGAAAACGCATAATGAACCGGGTCAGTTAGATATTCGGAGAGTGTGTTCGACTCCCAACTAGTAAAGTATGATTTTTTTTTTTATCTCCAATGCATTCAGCCTAACCTGAAAGCATCCTTACGCCAGATTCCAAACTCCTACCTGCTCCTTAATTACAATAAGTAGTTTTTCTATGTTCTATGTTTTTCTATGAGATAAGTAGATCTCATGTTCAGTTGATCTAGACCTAATCATTGACGTCACGTGAATATCATTAGCGTTCAAATAAACAGTGGGTTGTTGTGAAATCCGTTTTTTTATTACTAAAGAGGCCATAAACTTGCCATTGATCAAATGAACTAAGTACTTGTTTACAATTAATATCTGCCCTAGGCGGTTTTTAACGGCACAAGTCGGTGCCCGTGTGATTTTAGGTGCTGTGCAGCAAATGACAAGCAAGACATTGGTCGGGAGTGTGGGTGGCCCCGAAACAAGAGCACTATGTAGTCTGCTGTACTGAGTTGCAGACCAACAAAGTTGCTGCATCAGAGCAACAGACTGATGAGAGGTGGAATTTGACGCAATCTTTGATCAAGCCAGAGAAGTTACTGTCCCACAGCAACTGAAGGGAAATGGTAAGATTATTTGATTGTAACCTTTTGTTTAGTAAATCTGTGTAATATCCGAATTTGACATAAAATATGCCTAGTTGTAATAATTGTGCTCATCATTTCTGAAGAAAAGAAACATTTGCAAATGCATAAATAAACTTTCCACCAGTATATTTTCAGGCCTACTCAAAAAGAAAATAATTATGTGAGAAGGGCCATCCATAGGCCTATTATTATTTTAACATCAAATCGTGGCTTTTCATAACTTTTTGTTGGACTTCAGATCGGGGAACGTGATCACCGATAGACTGCAGTTTCTTTGACCTGCAGCCCAGTTTCTAGAAACGATGCTACTTTGGTTGATTTGATTTGCTGAAATTATAGGCTACTGTATGTTTGAAGGTTGCATTTGTAAATATTAGATGCTCTGTATGCCTCAGATACAATCTCATAAATTATAAATTATATCGTAGCTTCAATTTGATGTTTCAGGAAAACAAATAAAGCATCTTCTTTAGACTCTAAGACGGCCAGAAACCAAATTCTTGACCTGTTGAAACTTGTTAGTGTAACAGCGTGGAGCGCTTTGAGGAGACTCGGCGTTGGCCTTTGAACACACTTAGTCTATAGGCGATGTGCTCTATGAATCGCTCCCAATGGGCATAATAATTCATGAAATACAGCCATAACGACAGTAGACGACTATCATCATAAATCATATTTGATTTAGGTAAGTAATACGGTTTTTTTTTTCTGCGGAGAATGTATTTAGCAATACGTCTAGTAGCCTAAACAGTATACTTGAGTAGTAGTCTACAGTGAAAACAATGTTTTTGAACATTGTATTCACTGAGATAGTCGTTTGGGAAGTTGAGTGTGTTTATGATGATGTGACTGATGGGTCCCTGTATTTAAACAATTATCCTAGCATTGTTATGCCAATGACATGTAATGAAACCCCGATTAACATTTAGGGTTAGGGTTAGGGTTAGTGTAAACTCGAACACGAACTACCTGTCTGTCTCCCCCTAGTGGTTTAAGATTTTCACTTCACAATAGACTTCGAGATCAAATGTGGTATGAATGTAAGAGGTTCATTTGTTTTAAATCTGGTGCCGAATTTTGTGTTTAATTTATCAAAAATCCCCCACTCTTATTTGATCATATGAGAAACATATGCGCTCAATTTTTTAATGATTTCTTAGTTTCTTATATTAAATATATTTTTGCGTTTACATTTCAATACCAATTACAACTATACAAATATGATTAAAATCATGTGTATACGTGTGTGTGTGTGTGTGTGTGTGTGTGTGCGTGCGTGCGTGCATGTTAATTTAGAGGGAGTGCATCTCCATCCATGTGGGTCAAGCAGGTGTCCAGACGGGGAACGCATGCTGGGAGCTCTTCTGCCTGGAGCACGGCATTGGGCCCGATGGCGTGTCTCTGGATGTGCCCCTTCAGCCCAACTCTCGCCAGGACCCATTCAACACCTTCTTCAACACTGGGAGCTCTGGGCGCCATGTTCCCAGAGCCCTGTATGTGGACCTGGAGCCTACAGTGATCGGTGGGTGGCTTACTACTGTGCTATTTAGTGTGTGGCCATCTGGTGCATTCAATCAAATCCTATTTTTATTATTATCATCAAATTATATCAGTGGTGGCTACAGTGTTTTGAGGTTTATTTGCACACTGCACTGTACCTGAAAGTCAAAATTGTGTTCAAGCACAACATTCATGTTGTTAGTGTACATTACTAAATGTCAAAATTCTGCTGTGCCATATATGCTCATTAGAGCAGTTCCCAGGACTGACTTTGTGTTGCTGTAATATAGTTATTATCTACCTCTACTGCACCTGGTAGTATAGAAGGAAATTATGTTTCAGCTCTTCATCTGTTTACTTCCTTCTTTCAGGATGAAGTGAGGTCAGTGTAAACATCATGCTCGTTCTACTATTTTAATATGTAGAAATATCTAGTTCACATATCTGTCATTTATTTACAGGTGAATCATTTATCACACTGTATGCCTACAAGGCCCCAATTAAGAAGCAAATCCCACATTTCAGTTCCCGGGCGGCTTTTAGTTTTAGTGTTACATTGTTGTATTGTATATAATTTCACTTTGGTGTATATGGGCTACAGTATAACATGGTGTAGCTGTTTTGATCATACAAGGAACCTGTCTTCCAGATGAGGTGAGGGTTGGAACATACAAAGACCTATTCCATCCCGAGCAGCTTATTTCCGGGAAAGAGGATGCAGCCAACAACTACGCCCGTGGCCATTACACTGTTGGCAGGGAAATGATTGACACTGTCTTGGAGCGTATCCGTAAAATGGTGGGTGAGACTTACATTCTCATTGAGCTTTGTGTTTGCAATTAATGAGACCTCCTATGTTAGATCTGTACATTTAAAATGAGTAGCTTGTAGTATAATGTTCACAAAAATGCTGTAGAAAGTACAACGTAATGTGTAATTGGCTGTTTACTGAAAATTGATGCCTCCCTTTTTCCCCCCAAGTACTGTTTACTTCGTTTACTTCGTTTAGTTCGGTTGGTATTTGGTATTTGAATGCAATATACTGTAATTTACAATGAAAATAATGCAACAAATGGCAGTATGTCCCTGCGTAATGTGTCATGCTAATAGAGACTCCTCTTCCAGACGGATCAGTGTACAGGTCTCCAAGGTTTCCTGGTCTTCCACAGCTTTGGAGGCGGCACTGGCTCTGGTTTCACCTCCCTGCTGATGGAGCGCCTGTCGGTGGACTACGGCAAGAAGTCCAAGCTGGAGTTCGCCATCTACCCAGCGCCCCAGGTGTCCACCGCCGTGGTGGAGCCCTACAACTCCATCCTCACCACCCACACCACCCTGGAGCACACCGACTGCGCCTTCATGGTGGACAACGAGGCCATCTACGACATATGCCACCGCAACATGGACATCGAGCACCCCAGCTACATCAACCTCAACCGCTTGATCGGACAGATCGTCTCCTCCATCACCGCCTCCCTGCGCTTCGATGGCGCCCTCAACGTGGACCTGACGGAGTTCCAGACCAACCTGGTGCCGTTCCCCCGCATCCACTTCCCCCTCGTCACCTACTCCCCCATCATCTCCGCGGAGAAGGCCTACCACGAGCAGCTGACCGTCCTGGAGATCACAAGCTCCTGTTTCGAGCCGGCCAATCAGATGGTCAAGTGTGATCCGCGTCACGGCATGTACATGGCGTGCTGCATGCTGTACCGCGGAGACGTCGTTCCGAAGGACGTGAACGCCGCCATCGCCAACATAAAGACCAGGCGGTCCATCCAGTTTGTGGACTGGTGTCCCACTGGTTTCAAGGTGAGTGTCTTCTCGTGGATTAACTTTGTTTTGAATTAGTTTGCACCTTATGCTTTCAATACATATCTCTTTGAAACCCCTCACAGGTAGGGATTAACTACCAGCCTCCGACTGCTGTACCCGGAGGCGACCTGGCCAAGATCCAGAGGTCTGTGTGCATGCTGAGCAACACCACAGCCATTGCAGAGGCCTGGGCACGTTTGGACCACAAGTTTGACCTCATGTATTCTAAGCGTGCCTTTGTCCACTGGTACGTGGGCGAAGGCATGGAGGAAGGAGAGTTCAGTGAGGCCAGAGAGGATATGGCGTGTCTCGAAAAGGATTACGAGGAGTTAGGCAAAATGAGTATAGACTTGGATGATGATGAATTAAGTGAAGAGTAGCGACCCTTTAGACCTCAGGCAGTGATTGCAATACTGTCTTCTCTTCTACTTTTTATTAGCAGTTTTGTATTTATTCTGTTGAAATGTTATTTCATAGAAACAAATAAACAATTAAATTTCTCCTTTTTTCTTTTAGTCTTTAGAAAATGTAGAAAAGCAAAGCTTGGTTTGTTTTTTTAAGATACTTGAACACATTGAGATTGTCGTACACTCTCTGTATTATATTTTTATATTGCAGAAAATATTTTATTGCGTAAAAAACATGTGTAAAATAAAAGCGAAATAGGCCTAATGCCACGTTGTTTTTCTAAAAATATCAACTCCCCGATGTAACTCGGTGTTAACCAAGTTATGTGGCATGCAAATGGAGGTTTATTTGGGAGAATACTCAATTGTAAAATACAACTAATTGTTGCTGAATATCAGCAATGTTCCAAAGCCAGAGTTAGTATATTAATTAGTCATATTGGCTATTTAAAGAACGAGTCCCGGCAGCCATGAAACTGTCACCTGAAAATATCCATCCGCCCAAGTGTAAACATAGGTTACAAAGGAAAAATGTTTATAGACAGTCGAGTAAATAATCTATCATATGACTGTGACTTTGCTAACACCTGCTTTACAAACAGACCCAAATTTACTTCGTAAGAGACCTCTTTAATGAGCAGTTAAGAGTAGATAGTTAAGATACAAAACATAGTTTTTGTTTCATAAAGCAATGTCGTTCATCTCATGAATAAAAACGAATTTATATCATTGTGGTGTGTTTTAATAACCTGATAATTATTAACAAGTAAACTTTATACTATGCATAACTAACAGTAAGCTCACAGTAAGCTACTTAATGAATACAAACGCTGTTAAGATCAACACTTTTTAGATAAAAGATAGGACCAAAGTCCTAGCTTTAAGGGTTACTGCTCTAAGGAGAGTATTGTTTTGGGCATATTGTTGGAACACAACGCACATCCAACCCCCAAGGAATTGTAATATGCTGTTATCCCAAAAGTAAGAAAGTATTGGATGTGAAATATAAGGCAATGTACTTTGTCCCTAATCATCTTGAGCCAATGAAAATATTATATCTGAGAAACCCTACGAATTTAGCTTCGCAAACGGAAAACATCAGTTGAGTTGTACTTGTGTTCGTGAAAACGGTTGCGCTGATGAGAATAACTGAAATCACATAAAAAAAAACCGTTGGAGAAAATAATCTGGTATCTATTTTTTTGAGCGGACGTGCTCACTGCCTTGGAACATTCAGTTCACTGTGCGTGGATGTGTGCGTGAGCTGCTTCTCGTGTTGATGTCTGCCGAGAGATACTGACGGTGGAAAGGTAAAGATTGGGGGAGCCTTTTGGAATAATACAACCAATATATACTTTGGAGCAAGTTTGCTCATCTGGGCGTCAACTTCGATCAATAACGATGTCCCGACCTCGGACGGACGAGTTCAAGCCGCCTCCGGAGTGCCCGGTCTTCGAACCCAGCTGGGAAGAATTCCGTGATCCGTTTGCTTTCATCAACAAAATCCGTCCAATCGCTGAAAAAACAGGCATCTGTAAAGTCCGCCCGCCCCCGGTGAGTACGAACAAGACCAATAACAATTCCACGGACGCAGTTGTAGAATATTATGGTACAATTTTCTACCCGACCAATAAAGCAAAAGATGGACCAGAACAGGCAAGGGATGAAGGATTTAAAGGGACTTTTCAACATGGCGGACAGGCTGTGCTGATTCTTTGTGTTGCTAGCTTTCCTTCATTATTCCATTACCTGTACCCGCTCAGTGACCATGGCGATGTTAGCGACAGCATCAAGACAGCGACGTGATGTCATTATGTTGTTATTGTCCCGTGCATACCATCTCGTACCTCTTAAGTTAGTGGTTCAATGATGCTGACAAGTCCGGCTAACTAGCAGGCTAACGATAGCAAGTAGCTCAGTAACCTGTCATCATTGAGCACACGGCACATTGACAGAGTTGACTATGCGGAAGCCATTCGGCAGTATTTCATAAGGTCGTGCAAATATTCACTCAATAATTGTGATGAAAAAATAACTGGACAAGCCAGTATTTGTTTTGCCCCTATTTCTGAAATCTGCACCCAGGCATTCGTGAAGCCAGAGCATGGTGTTATGGTGTCAATGATCAATTAACTGTAAAGTGTGATCCATCGGCCTCCGGTCAGCTCGTTTAGTTTGTTCTTCGTGTTTTTGTTTTTAATTTCAATTCGTTGTTTTTTTTTACTGTGGTGTTCGGTCCATTCTGTTGTAAATTGTCAAACATCCAAGAATTATTCATTATGGACCAATTTTGCTTCACTGCTAATGAGCTATACAAGTTTTAACTAGAAGTTGAATATATTTGTCATATTCCATAAGAATTATTGAACATCATGTTATGGCAATGCCTAATAGGTGTAGTATCAACCAGTATTGGTCCCCAGTCGTGTTGGGGTGTTGTCCTCCATGTTGGCTTTGTGGTAAGCAGGGCTGTTTGAGTGAGTGTTCCATCTGGCCATTTTGTGTCAGTGGGGGATGTTGGCTGGTGAGGTAAAATAACTTTCCTCATGGATGATTTGAACATTTACATCATAAAACTGAACGATTTGTAAAAATGCTAATGTTTTCATGTCATACATTTGGTCTGAAATTAAACAATGTATTTCAGCCCATGTTATTCTTAAGACAATGATCTTTCTCTTGCTATCCATGGCTGAGCAATGTATTCAATCCCTCTTGCAATGTGGATATGTATTTTACCCATGTTTTTGATGCGGCCATTATGTGTGCTTTTTGACTTTAGATGATTTCATGAGATTTGCGTGGAAAAACCTGTGCCTTGTTGTTGCAAACTATTTTCAACAGTTTTCTTTGTCTTCAGCACAAGAATAGAACCTAGCCGTTGGTAGAAACCGATGCATTTAGAGTCTAGTGTGCTGTGTAACACGATGACCTTCAGGTGCTGTTATGTATCCTAAATGCAAATGTATTTCCTGGCTGTTCAGGGATGGCAACCTCCGTTTGCCTGTGACGTTGACAGACTTCACTTCGTTCCTCGGATCCAGAGGCTAAACGAGCTAGAGGTAGGAATGTATTTATGGTGAATACACATTTGAATATTGCATGTTGACGTAGATATGCTTTTGAAATGGAATTATTGATGCAGTTATTGATTATTGCAGTTATTGATAGTAAATTAAGATGGAAAAACATTTATGAAAATTATGAGAAATTGAACATAATGTTTTGTGTGTGTGTGTTCCAAAATATATTATATATTTGTGAATATTATACAGTATACAGCACAAGCCTTCATGAACAGTTTGAAATTTGAATGTGTGCTTTTATTTCCTCGTCTCAACGTCTGTGAACCTGCTTCGATCTGCCCCTGTTCCCAGGCCCAGACTAGAGTGAAGCTCAACTTCTTGGACCAAATTGCCAAATTCTGGGACCTACAGGGATGTGCTTTGAAGATTCCCCACGTGGAGAGGAAAATCTTGGACCTATACAAACTAAATAAGGTGGCTATTTAACAAATGTCAACACAAACCAACAATGATGGGTTGTTATTAGCTACACATGAGTGTTGTAACTCGGTGTAACCGTTTCCCTCCAGCTGGTGGCCGACGAGGGAGGGTTTGATCTGGTCTGCCGGGACCGACGGTGGACTAAGATTGCGCTACAGATGGGCTTTGCCCCGGGCAAGGCTATTGGCTCACATCTACGGGCGCATTATGAGAAAGTCCTTTACCCCTACAATCTGTTTCAGAGTGGAGCAAACCTCCTAGTGAGTGCAATTATGTCTCTCTTTGTTTTGGGCCTCATGCTGATGACCCCCCCCCTCACTCATACACCGCCAACATTTGGACATCTTCTGCCCTCTGTCTGTCCCTGTGAGCAGATCTCTGTTCAGTTTGATAATTCACTGTATTATTCACTTTGTCCATTGACTGATTCACATCAGGGCAATTTATAATCTGGTGTGTGTTCAAAATTGAACAGTGATTTGCTCCACATGCATACGCAGAAAGCATTGGGAAGAGGATGTATTCAAGGGAAACTATGAATTGACTTAACTAACCTAGCCCTCTCTCTAACCTCAGGCCCCAGAGCCTGCCTCCAAAGTGGCCCGTTTGGAGGCTGAGCCGGAGTATGAAAAGGTATGTTTGCTGAAGGAGATTTTGAATGCTGTGATTAACACTTTTCTTTTATTTCGGTGTGGGTGCTGGCCTGTATATTTCCAACCAACGTGGGTTGCAATATTTGTCAGATGGTTGTAAGCCATGTGATGTTGGATGTATTTTTTTATTTTCAGATCTTTAGTCAGTTGACCATAGAAGACATGATAGATTAAATGACAAACTATAATATTGACATCAATAAATACCCTAATCTTATACCGAAGTCAGACATAATTTTGTAAGGACATCCAGAGTACGAAGCGCATATAAAATTCATATCCGTTAGATGAAATGTTCAAATATTACAAATTAGATTTCTATTATGAAACCCTGCTCCAGCACCCTCTCAGAGAAGATCCAAACTGTGGGAGCCAGTGTGCAGATGTAATCTCTGCATTCTCTACCACAGACTCTAACCGTAGGCCTTCTGGTCCGGCGTGATACCGCTTCTTTTTCATTGCTTTCCTTCTCTGTTCCATTGACGACGTGACTAAAGTGCTCCACCATCTTCGTTCCATGTGATTTATTATCTGCGTCCTGTCATGTGTAAATCTGTTGAAATGGAGGCCGGGCTGACTCCGCCCGTCCATCAGCCGGCGGTCTACAGTAGCGGTTATGTTCGGTCGCTACTATTATCAGAAATGCATCTCCGGTTACATCTGCTCACCTCCTGGCTCCTAATGGAGATGGGCCTCACTGCGAGTTGAGTGGCGCGATCGTTTCCTTATGCGTGTCCCTCGCACAGCCGCCTCCCATGTGCTTGTGTTTACTATCATCGTTGTTTGGGAGGGGCTTTGATCACATTAGACTAACACTGTCAGTATCAGGACGCACGTGAGATGTAAAACACTATGTGTTAGGCGCGGCTAACTCGTTTACAGTGCATTGAAACTTTTCATAATGAAACGTAACACACTTTAGACGTAACCTTTTTCCCCAATTAAATGCAGTGCTGTTTAGACTTAACCGGCTATTTCCAATTGGACGTGCAATGCGCTCTGGTAGAAAGGCGTCCGTCTCACTAGTTCTTGTGAAATACGTTCTGCGATGCCCATGCGTTGCAGAAGCCAAGCCTGCTGGCTGACAGCACCGACTCCAAGGACTTCGTGGCCCACGACACGCCCCAGAGAGCCCCCCAACAGCCTGAGATGGTCTGCCCCAACGCTTACAGAGCCAAGCACTTGAAATCTGAGGTAGGGGCTCCGCAGTAGAGCGGCAACACCGCCCTGCCACCTGTCAGCCACTGCCACCGTGAGCCGCTCGGCTTCGTCCGCGCCGTCTTTTCCATCGTCCCTAAACCCTCCGTAATGAATAAGTAACGCATATTCATTTAATGGAGTTACTGTGACGGGTGTGATCAGTATCTGTGTGTTTGGTGGCGCGTGTTGGCCAGGTGAAGACCGAGCCGGGCGAGGGCTGTGAGAACAGGCCCAACCTGCGCCGGAGGATGGGTTCCTTTGTTGCCAAACCGGAACCTGGTAGGACACGTTGTACGGCTCCCCCGCCGCTGCCTTGCCCCGGTTTCCACGCGCCGATGGGGCGCGCTTTGGTTTGCCACCTGTAATGCTTTGCTGTTCTTCGTTGCCTCGCAGAGAAAGAGATTGCTATTACTGTGAAACAAGAGCCAGTGGAAGTAAAGGAACCAGGGATTGAAGCTGATAAGATCAAGTCCCGATACAAGAAAAACCTACCTCCGGTTCCTCTGGTTCCCCCAAGCCCAGTAAGTGGATCGACTGTCCTAACGCCTCCACGCGCTCATATTAGTCTACCGGATGCGTGCATACAGGAATCCCCTCGTAACCCAGAACACGGCACACACAAAACACTCATCACCCATCCTCATCTAAAACCCATTCACTTAAATGCATTTGTGTGAGTGTGTGACCGCGCGCGCGTGTGCACGCATGTGTGTTTGTATCTGATGGCCACGTGTTTTTACATTCGCGGCACAAACCAAAAGGGGCGCTGCCTCCCCGTGCAGGTGGACCTGGTGGTGTGTCTGGTGTGCGGCAGCGGGGCGGACGAAGACCGCCTGCTGCTGTGCGACGGCTGCGACGACAGCTACCACACCTTCTGCCTCATCCCCTCCCTCCACGAGGTCCCCAAGGGAGACTGGAGGTGCCCCAAGTGTCTGGCTCAGGTGAGCGCGCCGCCGGCCCCCTCGTCCCCGGGTCAACGCGCGCTGCCGCGATGCACGCAGCCTCCGAGGAGGAGCGAGCGGGCGAGCGGGCGGGAGGAGGAGGAGACTCGCTTTACGGCCGTGCGGGCGGCAAGAGGCTTTTAAGCCGAAGCCACCGGCCGGGGCGAGGTTGAGCCACCGTGGCATGAAGGAAATATTCGAGCGGCGAGGAAAGTCTTTTTAAGTGCGGCCGAGTTTCGGGTTTCAAAAAGCGAGGATATGGATATGCGCGCGTGAAGGCTGTACGAATG
>OMKQ01001088.1:0-11044 GCA_900302335.1 Phycis phycis
AGTCATGGCTCACTGCAATATGTGGTCTAAAAGGTCTGGGCCTCTTGGGGTTGTGAGGAGCCACACATGTCTCTCTCTCTCTCTCTCTCTCTCTCTCTCTCTCTCTCTCTCTCTCTCTCTCTCTCTCTCTCTTGGATCTCCTTCCCAATCCGCCGTCCAAGACTCTTGTCAAAATACACCCACATGCTTATTCCCTCAAGCCAACATGAGGGACTTTGACAGCAAGTTGAGCAGGGAAGGAGTGAATCAAGACAAATGGTTGAATGAATTGACTGGATGGACGTGGACCTTGGACCGAGGCCTGACTCCCTCCTCCTATAGCTGGACCAGGGGGTTGTGTCTCAGCTATTTCATATGATCATATGATCATAGCATGTTCTTTTGCGGTGGCTATACAAAGCCAGCCCACTGTCATGTTGAGCCACGTCTCTGCAGCTCAGCATCGACACTGTTTGGCTTTGATTCTCACTAGGGCATAGTTTGTTGAAAATATTTGCATAGCGTTGTCAGAGATTGATTAAAGTGCAGCCCATTGAATATGCAGACAATATTTGTATGGAATTTCTTAGGGGTTTATCGGGTTTTGGGCCCCGAAAATAAATGTCTAGTTTATGAGGCTACCTTGTTTTATATTTTTTGATAATCTGCAGCAACACATAGCACATATCATTTATCTTACTAAGTCTCAGATACATTGATATATCTTAGAAACTTTGGCTCTGTACGGAAACAGTTAGGCAATATGGGAGCCCTTTTTTAAGTGTATATTGAGCACTGTCTCAGGTCTGTGGGTGTCCCCGGTCATTATGGCTTAATGGTTGTTTTGAAAGTGATGCATTGCCGTCTCGCCCATCTGATTTACCTGCACGTCAAATTGTCATTAGCTGATTCAATAGCACTGGATGCTATTCAAGCTATTCAATGTAATGTAAAAGTACAGCTATGCTCGGTTAGTCATTTGAAAACAAGCAAATATGAATTCATATCCCTCGGTTTTTGAGTTTTACTTTTATTGACTTCTGCCTCTTAATTGTGTCTGATTGTTTTTCAAGAGCCTAATTAAAGTCTTAAACCAGCAATTATTCTTTCCATAGACTACCACTAATTTGTTTAATTTCTAGTGGGGTATTTTCCTTTGTCAGTCAATTGGTTGGATAATGAAAGCTTCTGCAGGGAATTATTTTGGAAACAGATATAGTAAAGACAGGCCGTGAAAAGGTATCATTATGAGAACTGCTCTTTCTGCCTCTCAAATGAGACGGCATCCTTAATGCAGTCCATTATAGTCTCCTCCTCTGGAGATGGCCTGCGAAAAACGATTTGTTGGATAGATTATTCATTGCTTCATTGAAAATGACACCCCTGTCGCCAACCTTTTGAATAAAATGACGGAAAGAAACCAATATTTTATTTATTGAATGCTAATATATCATGCTTGCTCAGCTAAAGCGAAGAACAAAAAGGGGTATACAATGGTATACAACTAGCATATATGTTAGTTAGAGCAAGCTAGTGTTCTCAGTTCTCAGATTAAGATTTATCATACATGTTGTTAAGGTTTCCTGTGCTTTATCATCGCACGCTGGCAAATGTTACATTGGCTGCCTTTTTTTGTATTCGTGTTTCAACAGCAAACAATATGAAACCTTGTATTTTCTTCCGAAAAGCGGCATTGTGCTTCTTCAAACAAATATGTTTTTCTGAATAAATAAGCCCTCATTTCCCACTAGGTTCTTATCGAGAACCTATATGTATTTATTCGGACGTTAAAGCATTTTATATGACTTCTATTTCTTCATGCTCACACTTAAATCATCTCAACACATTAACATGAAAGTTGAACAGCCATCATACGTCCAAGAAAGAAGTTCTGAGACAGCCATTATAGAACAACTCAAGTTCTGTCACTTAACAGCAAACTGATTCAAAATCAGAGGTTGCTGGTTCATAATGTTATGGCAACAAAAATAACAGTTGAAATGCAGTCTTTGTGCATTATTATTTATTCATATACAATTATTTCATTTTTATTTAGTAACAACACATTTATTTAAACACTGTGACTCCAAAATAACGTGAACCACATGTCAATTTTTAATGACATTCGTATAACAATGGCACAGCCTGATCATATAAGCAAGCACAGAGTTTCCATATGCAAATATGATGACACATGTAAACCCAAATGAGCCTTTTATTAATTACCTTCCCATGCATTCCGTGCTGAGCTGCCCAATTTGAGTGTTGGACATGAAAGCCCAGGAGCAGTTCCCGAGCGGACTGCACGATGCGATGGTCTTTAACATCTGAGGACAAAAGGTGCCGCACGATGCAATCCATTTTAATTGTCTTTCGAATTAATTTGAAATGCACAGGTCAATTAGGGAGATGCATTTCTCAGGCTTTATGTAATGTCATATTTATCGATTCCCACAGAGGTTACTTTATGCACTCATTTGTAGGATACGTTTATGTTTTGAAACTCAACCGTTTGGAATTCATTAAGTATTGATCCATTTAGAGATGGTAAAAGCCTGGTCTGATAGTGGTCCTATCTGAAGTGCCGTAATCAATTCTGTGCCATTCACAAACTGGTGCCCTTTTGCTTGGTTACTGTTATGCTCCAACATTTGCTACTGCAGCAAAAATCAACATATATCAGGAAACATAGTGAAGTGTAATTGTCGTGCTCCGTTTAAAATATTGTTTTCTTGAAAAATGCATGCCTTTGATGCAACGCCGTGTAATTCGGACTTTGTAGTCAAGACGGAACCAACAGAACCATTTGTCTGCACTTAGCCTGCTTCCTAGTTATAAAGCATTCCAAATATTTTCCTAGGTTTGTTTGTGTCTGCCTAAGCTTTTGCTGTAACCGCTCTAGAAGCCCAATTCCCTGATTCCTGCCTGCCATCCATCCCTCCCTTTCATCTGATTGGCTCTGGCATAGTCAGTAACAGCCAATAAGCCATGAGGAAGATCGTAGTGTTTAGTCTGGTGCTAGGCAGTAGGATCAACAAACAGGTGGGTCAGACAAAGTCATTGTCCCGGCTGGCTGCGCAGCAAAGCTTTGTTAGAATTTAAAGCAACGACACCCTCCGAAAGAGATTTCAAATTACATTATTTATATTTTTTGTATACTGGGCAAGTTTAATGTTTGAGCGCTCAGAGCTCTTACATGACAAAACTGAGGATTTGGACATGTGATCTCCCATAAGAAAACCCAGCTAACAAAAAAGGGCTTATCAAATGCAAACTTTTTGTTTTTACCATTTATCATTTAACTCTTCGTATTATAATGTTAACTGGAAAGCCTGTGTGAATTCCCTTTTCTAATGAGCTGTTGCATTTATTCTTGGTATACCTCTCTTGTGAAATTGTATTGAGATCATCCTCAGAACAATCTTAAAACTTTATATGCATGTTGTAAACTCTTCGAGGGCTCTTAGTTTCTGTTGAGAGATTACACACATTTTAGAAGAAGTTGTCAAGCAGATCATCAAAATACCGCAAGGCCAGCCATTTATATCATTAGACCTCCTGTGTGCTCCATTAAAAAAGACAAAATATATACATAGAAAATAACTGATAAGTAATATATAATTCTTCGAAGGTTTCAAATTATTTCAGTATTTTACGAGCCACAAGATTTACTTTTGCATTCACAGTTTTTTGACATGGTTTCACAATATATTATTATATTCATATCTTGTGGTATGTTCTCTCCCATCCCTAGACATATGGTCTATGGATCTCTGTCTTCAGTGGATGTGTTCTGTTCCCTCTCACTCCCACACGGAGCACATACAATATTTAATATTGCCTGGTTGACAGTTCGACTCTACCCCTCTGATTTGCAGTGGTATATTCCATCCCAGGGGAAGGCCCCTCCCCCCCTCTTCCACAACCACCATCCCATCCCCAACCCCGATCTCATTTGAACTTTGACCCTGGCCCCCTGCCTTTCAGGATATGAAATGACCCCCTCAGTGGCAGAATGTTTTGGAACAGTTTCAGCCAAGTCCGTTTAATGGAGTCTGGAGCAGGTGAGCCTTGGAGGGCCCAGCATGGCTCCTTTGTTTGGGATTCCTCTTCCCTCCACGGGCCGCGACTCCACAGCAGTCAGCACCCCTAAAGCACCACACATAATGAAGACCAACCATGCATGACACATTAGTCTTTTATTTAGTTTCTGCTGCTTATTCTGTTCTTGTAATTTGTAACATTGACTCGATTATCGTGTTGTTTTGGGTGTTTTTGTTTTGAGGCCCAGGCAGAATTTTTAAAGTTGATAAATGGTGGGAGTCTTATGTCTGAGTGACTCAGGTCCCATAATGTTGCTTTTTATGAAACACGCTTTGGAGATTGTGAACAAAATAGTGTGAAATCCTCTATGGAAAACATAAAATGGTCCGTTTCTGATAGATTGCCAATCTTGATGTTACCTGTGGTGTGTGGCGACTTTGATTCAACAAACACATCACCAGTGACTCATGCCACTGTTGTCAGTCAAGCTGATTTTGCCTCTAAATCATAATCCTTTTTATTGTGTAATTTGGAAACATTTTATTACTTATTACCCGGACTCCTCGCTGAGAGGTAACTGATAAATCCTGCATTCTGAATCGTGAGCATGCAATCTCGTGTGTGGTCAGTGAAATGTCAGCAACCCTAACGTACTGCCAAGTCGAGGCAGAATCAGGTCTGAATGTCATTTCCCTAACCCTCCTCATTCGCTATGTAAAACAAAACAAGCGATTGGATTACATGATGAAATCTGAGGCAACCAGCATGCCCATAGAGTTGATTTTGGAAGTCTTCGAGAATTCCTGCTCCACATCACATTATACTCTGCTCTGCCCCACCTCGGGGTGATGGGCAGACTGCCAGGTAGAGGTTGCCATGACTCCTAACACCACCCCTTCTCCCTACCTACCCCCCTT
This sequence comes from Phycis phycis, assembly GCA_900302335.1. Lineage (NCBI taxonomy): Eukaryota > Metazoa > Chordata > Actinopteri > Gadiformes > Phycidae > Phycis > Phycis phycis. The sequence continues at coordinate 4,941 of OMKQ01001088.1, forward strand.
GGAAGGTGCCAATTTTTTGTGGGGGGGGGGGCCAGACTGGGTTTGGGTTTAGACAAAAGATGTCTTCACAATGTCAGCAGAATAATTGCTGGGAATGCTGTGGCTTTTGGTAGGAAATCATGTGATTTTTCAAGCCAAGGTTTTGTTATTGTGCCAAGCAAGAGAAAGGCACCGAGAGGGGGTAAAAAGGAAAACTTTGAATACGATGCCAACAACAAAAAAAAGGTTTCTATCAAGTTCCTTTCTCCTCTCGTTCTCGCTCAGTTACCGAGAAAATGGCGGAGGGAGCCGTCTCGTCAGCCAGCTAATTTGGAAATGCCGCGTTGCCTTTCGGCACGAATGTTTGCCTGTACTTTAAGAACCGACGTTTCCTAACGTTTAGGAAAGAACGGCGGGATTGGAAGTGGGAAAGAATGGTCCGATTGAAAAAAACAAAACAAAAAAAACAGATAAAAGACAAAACAGAGTGGAAATTAGATGAGGTATCAGACAAGAGATAGTGAAAGTCTGGTAATGGCGGTTTTTTTTCCCACTCTCCTCGGTTGCATACCTGTCTTTGTCGCACTGCGGTGGTCGGAATATTCCGGTGTTTAGGACTCTGGCATTGGCACGGTTAATAGTAGCTGACCGTGGTATGCTTGATTACACTGGCATCCCTCTCAGCCGGTCTGATTTATTCAGCTCCTTGCCATGGCTCTCTCCTACCCGCGGTCTTGGCTGAGTTGTTTAAACCTCTCCCCACAAACACGCCGCTCATGGCCGCGGAGAGGACCGAGAAATGCGATTTCTGGGAGTCTATGTAGGATAACAATCCACAAGAGTTAGTTCTGCATTATGATTAGGACTATGGATCTAATTGTATTTCTGGGACCCGGTGAGAAAGAGCAAGGCAGAGCATGTTTCTTGTTTTACTTGTCCCTTTGTTGCTCAGACACTGTGGAGACACAATTACTGGCTCTTGCTTCCGACTAATGTGAATATGCTTTAATGCATAATCTCAATAGTACTTCACTAAGCACAGCAGCTAATAATTTGTCAGTTGTATAATTTCTAATTAAAAGATAATTCATATTCTGTAGCATAATAGGCCTCAACGGCATCCAGCAATGTCCCTTTTTCATTTTGTTAATTATGTCTTTTGTGTCTTTTCTGTTTTCAGAGGGAGAAGAGTACAAACTTGAGCCACCCCGGACACATCAAGAACCACTGAGGCGAGACAGATCCTAAAACAGGTAAGTTATGAGAAAAACTTGTCTTTCTTGGTGGTTGGATGAATGGGGGCAGATTTGTCTCATGTCTCCTCGAAATACTATAAACCATCATTAGGCTGCAACGGGCTAAATGAAGGGTCACTTTAATGCTGTGGCGTCCTTGTTTTTGTCGTAGTTTACTTGAGTGCTGTGGAGCGCATACGTAGTCCAGACAGTGATTGTGAGTAGTGAACAAGGCAAGGGTCCTTCAGGAGTCAAGTGCCATTTCTTCCTACTTGGCTTCTCTTGCAATTAAATCATCCCGGGGGCAATTATAAGTAATATTACAGTTGTAAGGTCAGATCAGCTGGGACAGTGATGTTTTGCCTGGATATTTTTGCTTTCATTATTTTGATGCCATTTGCTATTTTGGCCATTTGACACAAACCCGTAGATCCGATCTTGTGGCGAATATGACAGCACAAGCTCGCTTCTGCAGGTCTCTGTCATCGTGGTGTGAACATCGTCAAACTGCTTTTGTTGCAATGTAATTCGATCATATTGAAAAGACATAACAACGAATGGGGAAGGAGGGCATTGTACATTTAAAATGTTATAACATCTTCCAAAAGAAAAAAGGCAAAATGCTTTGACGGGCAAAATAAAAGCAACATACTCAGGAATGATTGTAATGCATACAATTAGGTTTGTTTGAAATACATGACAATACTAAACTATTGGGAAATGGGATCGCAGAAGTAGCTTTTCATGAGGCAAGGAGTCAAGCGCCCCCTGAGGGCAGAAGCCCAGCAACCCTTCGTTTTACAACCAGACTTTGGAAGATCAAGGAAGGCCCTGCCTGACGATCTAAGCCCACTGCGCCACCCTGGCTCAGCATTTCTGTTATGTAACTTGGAGCTACATGCAGACGAAGTGTTTTATAAGCCATGTCACTGATTCCTATAGCTAACAGGGTGCCAGTGGGGGAATCTAGAATTGTGCACATGTGGTGTAATCTATTGTAACCTGTAGGATCCCAGGCTGCTGCATTGTGGACTAGGTAGGTACTGAGAGAGAATCCAGAAGTCCAGTCATGTGGAGATGAGGGGATGGATGAAGCTATTGGTTAAAATGTGATCATTTTGGATATGGTTCCGAGTTGCAAGAAAAATAACTGGGCAACTTTCCTAACTTGATGTTTAAAGTTTCATTTAAGAGTTTCTGGGTTTTCACAGGACTTGGCTCACTCTCTATATTGGTGGAACCTGGTGGGAAAATAGCCTTGTTTTTGGTCTCATGATTTAGTCAAAGGAATTTTTTGGGCCCCCAAGTAATCACCTTCCTCCATAAAATTATAAGCACAGCGTAAGTTCAGTATAACATAAAAATAACCAAATGCACAACAAATAATGATGATAGTGAATTATTATCTGATTCCATCCCACCAAACCGAAGCGTAATGTGAATGTTTGAAGAACCTTGACTTGGCAACACAGGGTTCGTCGGTACATAGCGATGGGAAACTTGTGAAAATGTGTGCATCCGGGTTGAGGTAGTAGGTTGTATGGTTTAGAATTACACCGTGGGAGTTGACTGTACAACCTTCTAGCTTTCCTTGGAGTACACGTACGACATCAAAGACTTTAAATTCTGAGCTCAAAGCTCATTTTAATGAATATAATGGCCGTTCACTGCTCATTATCGATGTTGTTGCTCCATAGCAAAGTTTTTTTTTAGCTTGCTCTTGCCTACTTTGGGTTCTTGTTTCAAAGTTGACCTTTGCTGGCCAATGCTGTGGTCAGCCAGCCTCCCGCTTCCCAAGCTGTTTGTTTAGCATCTGTTTGATATATTTCAGACTTGATTTCCTTTATAAAGGAAAGTTTACACAGTAGTGATCACTGTGTTAACATTGTCCCCACTGCAATTTAAATAAGCGACAAAAAAAACAAGTTATAGTATGTCATCACTCCAGTGCAGTGTGTTAATTCCCAATATCTGTTGCTAATTTTGAAGCAGTGAGTGATTTGGATAAATAAAAGTATTCAGGGCTGAATGTAGTTGGTTGATGGTTCAACAGAACGCCATTAAAGACCTGCTTAGTCATTTGGATGCAGAACATTTTAACCTAAATGTTAGAACAGTGATAAATATTGCTCCTTCCTTTTAAAGGGCATATCTCTCACTAAGGCAGAGCTGAGTGGTAGAACCAATTTCACACTATAGTGGTTTTACTCTACAAACCGTAGCCTCGGGCTCCTTACGGCTTGGTGCTCCATCTTACCAGAAGTTTGCTCAACGTGGGGGTCATGCCATCATTTAAATGGCTTGTGAGATGTGAACTACTGGCAAACTTTATGACGCACAGATGTGTGTGTATATATAGTATACAGCATGAAATGGCATAGTCATAATACATTTCAGCTGCTCAGTCTCATACGCTTCCCAAGTTAACAAATATTGTACTTTTACAACACGAGCATTTGCATTTCATATCGGAAACTTTGCTCTGGGATGTCGGGGTCTGCGTAGCATCCAGAGGTGGCATTGATGTCCTTACAACAGAACTACCTGAAGTTTCCACCACTGCAACATGTAACCTTTTCAGCATGAAAAATAAGGAATGTTTATGCTTTGTGTAGTGGGCCTTGTGACATATTGGATGGTGTTACATACAAAGAGCATTTGTGATGCAAGGTCAGGTTTCAGGTTGAAGCTCGGCTCTCTGACACTAAAGTCTCTGTTTACTGTAGACTTGTCCACTTGGCTCATTGCTTCTATCTTCATCTCTACACGGCTCCACCCCACAGCTTGTAAAATGACTCCAGTTCACTATATAATAGAAACGTGGACCAGCCAGGTCATCTCCAGATTTGCCACAGTTTGTTACACTAACAGGCTTGATTTGAACTAGCTGCAAAGGGTTCACTATAATTTATGTTGCAGTCATTTTCAGCAGGAGGGAATGTCGTGTTTAAGTGGACCTGCGTATAAGGACCATTCATGTATTGTTTTGGCTTTTGACAACAAAGTCACCTTTTTCATTGAGAATGTGTTCAATACACACTAATCCATGGCTTGCTGGATGGTACTGTTGTTTTAAGCAAGATGAACAATTGTTGTTAATTTATATTTGTCATATATCTATTTTGCAGTTTACATATCAGACTTATAATAGTAATAGCCAAGTTAGGGATCTTTCAGGAATCGTGAAAACCCCAAGCCGCAGACAGCGTGACTATATGCATATAGCTTAAGGACTTGCTTGGCCTTACACTTATTAAACCCAATCCAGAAATGGCACCTTCTACCCAGATACTTGAAGATGTGTCTGAGATGGATTGCCGCCACATCTGGCATTAATATGCAAGTTGAAATACATTTTCGGTGACCACTCGTGATTGTATTTCACTTTGCCGCTCAATATGCAAATAACTGTGAACCACTTTCTGCAATGTTTCCATAGAGTTGGCAAACATCAAGCAAGGCTAGCTGGAGTTGCATGGTAATTGAGCAGCACTGAGATGTGGAATTCTTCTTAAATTCATGGTGGAAGAATCTGGCCAACACAATATGTGAACACGCGGAGTTGATTGAGTTGATAGGGCTTGACTCTCCGCTTTAATGATGATGTTGGCATGCGAATGATCGCATACTCTGGGCGACGGAGTGCCAAGTCAAATACCGTCAGGGATGCATGTGGATTCAGTCACACTTGCGTTTTTTAACTAAACATTTGCCAAAGTTTACAAGGCCACAAAGACTGGCCACAGTCGCCCATTTTTCAATGTTTTTCCCTTTCTGTTGCCGAATGTTTTCAGTTTCAGGTCAGGTCAGGTAACAACCTGACCTGTAATTCAGTAATTTATTAGAAAACACCTTGAGCACCATCCAAATGAGCCAACAGGAAATTTTAGAGTTGGGCTTCTATTGTGGTGGTGTGCCCACACCCTGAGTGTGTCACCGCCTCTGGTACTTCTTACAATGTATCAGGAGACGGGTAAATCCATGGAAACTGTAATCCATTCATGCTTCTTCTTTTTTTTTCCCCCCCCGCTCACACACACAACGAAAAATACCGTTAGCTTTATCATTAATATTTCATGTGACTTCTCATATATTACAGTTTTTTTTTTTCTGCAGCCTCCAGTCCCCCCCAGCAGTTTAACATAGCCACGGGAGTGGGGCGGCAAACGGCTTTTGGTTTATTATGAACGAAAAAGAAAAGACGTTCTCCTGTCTCTCTTCACCCACCGACACCCGACGGCTCTTCCAGATGTGTTGTCGCCAGCGAGCGTTGTGCTGGCTCAGCACCGCTCCGTTTAGCTGCCCCGGCAGCAGCGCTAAAAGTCATTGGTTCCAGCTGGGTTGTCATTTATGGGATGGCTGAACAAATAAATGATGGGATTAGATAGCGGGCGGATAGGGCCTCTGGTTTCCCCCTGAACTCCCTCAACAATCGTTTCTTGTTGTTGCTCTTTAGGCTCGCCGTCTCCAACAGCCTTGATAGATTTTTATTATTTTTTTTGTATTCAAAAAATGCGACGTTTTAAGAGCGACTCCGCCGGGCTCCCCGGGGGCACGCGCGTCTCGCGGTTTGTCGTGTTTGTCGACGGCGATCGTTTTCTTTTGTCTCTCGCCGGTTTCCTTGTCGTTGGGAGCTTCGCGACGCCAGCGTGACCCGTGTGTGTGCGTGCGCGTGGACGTTGAGGTCGACACACAGCGCCGCGTCTGCTGTCTTCAGGTGGCGACGGCTTCGTGAGCGTAGACGCGCACACATCACTCCGGAAAGTGAGACGGTTGGACGGTCTGAAGCACACGGTCTGACTAACAATGGGACGAAACGTGCCGACACACACACACACACACACACCCGCACACGTACACACACCCCCCCCCCCCCCCCCCCAAAGGCGC
>OMKQ01001091.1:0-10645 GCA_900302335.1 Phycis phycis
GGCCAAGTTGGCAGGCTGCAGTGCACAGAGGCTATTAAAAGATGTAAAATATATTCGGAGAATGCGAGTTCTAACCAATGAAAACCAGACTGCCTAAATTGCATATGGCTACACGCAGAATCCAGGAGATCAACGGAAACATTTGGTACCGACTGTGCAGCCACCAGACCTCTTTCTGACTTCAGAAGGTCGAAACTACGAGAACGCATAAGGAACGAAACTGCGCTAATTTTACACTATTGAGCATGTTTAACTGTTTACTACATAACCAATGCACACGTATAACATTTAAATTTACAACAGTTAACGTATAACATCTTTCAAAAAAGAACATGTTCAACGAAATGTGACCAGCTGTTCCAGAAGCTATGGGTTTCGAGCTCGCTGAAAATAATATTATTGACACGTCAGACATTAGTCTGACAGAACACGTCGTCGTGTTGAGGTCGTCGCACATCATGTGGCAAATTCGTTGGCCTAGTCAGTCAGGCAGCCGACAACAGCGGCGAGAAAAACAGGTCTCCTTCCTCGCTTTGGTGCGCCGTCCCAGGCATATGTGGCCGAGCTAGGCAATGCGAATAACGCACGTTAGGGCGGCCATTAGTGCGGTTAAGGTGTGGGTTGGATGGATTCCACCAGTAACATGCTGGGGGGAAAGCCTTCGAAAATTTGATTTTCGAATTAACACACGCGTTTTAAAAGATGTAGAAATGCATTTAAACTCCTAGTTTGGAAGAACAGATAACTAGTTATTAGTAGCAAAACGTATAACAAACAACAAAGTGTACTGCCAAGACTGTAACATGGTATACAGCTATGGTCTAAACGTGTCTGCAATCCGGATATTCTCGAGAAACAATGTCCCTTGCAGTTATTCACACGTTAAAATAAAAAATGGAGGCTAAAAAAGGAAACGCGAGCTCCCCTTAGAAAAAAAACAAACATTGCTCTTAACCGCCAGAGGTTGGGGGTTGGTAGGTGGGGGAGGTGAAGGCGAAGAAAAGCAAGTCACTACTCAAGAGATCTGGTTCTGATTGCTAGATCCCACACAGAAAAGACAAAAACATCACATTTGATTTGCTTCACTCGCCAGCAGAAGTCAAGAATGTGGCCAATGCCAAATGGCTGTGGTTGTAAACAGAAGCCTAATTTAGGAGGTGGGAATATAATATGTCTACGTATGTCTCTATGTATGTAAATACAAGTTATAAATACAAGCATTTGTCAACGAACTAAGTCATAAAATAATTGTCGATACACAGCCTTCAATCTGTTACAATTACCTGGAAAACATCCAAAAAGTTAGCTAACTGGCTAGCATAGAATTGTTACCCATCTCTGCTAACATATTGGTTTAGGGTGGACTGAATGTACTAATAGTCTATGTAGCCTCATAATGCTGGGTTATTTGCTCACACAAGATTGAACCAAAATAGGTAAAAACCTGTCATTCTGATCCAGTGGGTTGAAATGTTACCCGGGCTGTATGCTACTAGCTTAATCACAGAAGTTCATGTCGACTCTGCTCAATTTTTATGTCAAACAGCAACTATCTTATGATGTGATCCTCATACCATGTACTCAGGTTGCATAGTCAAACTGTATACCTTGGACATGCTATAGTCTAACAAAGCTACAAGACAAAAATAATGCAAAAATAACATCAACTGTACACGAATAGTACCAAGACATACACTTAAAATAGATTAGGTTGGAATGACGTTAGACAGGGTCATCCCTAGTGTGAAAATCGTGAGAGATAATGACGGAATAAAACCTACAATTGATTAACTTCTGAAATGAAACTCCAAAACTGTTGCATAATAGCGTAATAAGCTTAGGAAGAATAGGTGCCCGACATTGAAACAATACATTTAAGAGTATTGAGGTAGTTTATGGCTTGAGCAACAAGGACTCTAGAAAACACAACACGAGGACCTTATCAAAAATCAATTTAAGATCAATTCAAAGAAACCACAGTGCAACCTTGTCTGGCCTTTCTACATTGGAACATTATTATTCAGCAAAGCAAACCAGCCAAGACAGTGAGGACGAAACGAAGTTGTTGGCTAAAGAACGTACGTGTACATGAAGTAACCTAGCTAGCCAAGTACTTAGCTTGTTCACTTTAAAACATGGTTAGTATTTAGCAATTCTGTTAAAGGTGACAGATATAAGTGCTATAAACATATAGTAACATATGTGTAAATCACTCACCTAAAGAGACATTCCAACCAGTACAAATATGTTAATCGAATTAGCAGCAAGAGGAGCCTTCGGGTATTCCAACATCAAATCCTCCCAGACCAGCAGGCCCGTGTCTCGACCTCGGTGTCTCCTATATCCCTTGCCTTTAAAAGTAGCTCCCTCTCCAGGGGTAGGAAACAAACTTCTCAATGTCTTCCACGCATTGCCATAAAGTTAAATTCCCTGTCCCGGTCAGGTACAGTTATTCCATTCAGTGTCTATTATAGGTCCCAGTTGCCTTAATCCATGTATGTTAGTGTTTTGTATATATACAGTCGATATTTATAAAGGGTATATGCTGCTCTATGTAATTCAGGGCTCTGACTCTTTCTCGGGTCCTTACATTCGCGTAGGCGCCCATCCCCCTCCTCGCCGGCATCGACCGCGGGTCCAAGCGAAACTGACACACAACCAAGCCACGGGGTTTCCCGGTGACCATGCAGGGGCTCCTTGGGTGGGTGGGCATTGCGCGGATATCCTGCCCCTCGCATTCTATTGGCCAAGAGGTGTGTCGATGAAAAAAGTAAAATAAAAATGAAGGAAGGTTATTGGTCCGCTAGGCAACTGCCTTGTTTTCGTTGTCTACGCACAGAGGGGCGTGCACCATATGAAGTCGAGCGGAGTCTCGAGTCTTCGTAGTACGTGTGTTTGTGCCATTCGGTTTAGGAGAGCAGTGCAGTGTGGATGCATTCGGAAGTAAATGTAATATGGATTTGTGGTTTCACATTTTGGGAATGTCGTTATTAAATGCAAATACCCTGGAACTAATTTTATCTCTGTAGTGGGATTATGTTTTTGGTTGATTTGAGGTTATATTTATCTACATGGAAGCATCTAGTGGCAAACGTTAGCTACACGGGGTCTCTGGGGCCCAGTTCCAGGGACATCAGAGGTAGGGTCAGGCCCACCCAAGTAAAATGAATGGAACAGGAGGTGACGCTCTTTTAGGATCTGGTAAGGGATTGGGCAGGGGAAATGACCAGTGCTATTAGGCTACATCTTTTAATTACGGGTCTCACACATTTTACTCACCTGTTCCGAAATCTTTGCCTTAGCAGTTATTAATAATGACAAAATTAACGTTGTGAAGCCGAAGTGTCAAATGTACTAGGACAAGACAAAAAGCGGTCGTATCGAGGAGTTCACATTTTACAGGTATAAAATGTATTTTTGTATTAGTATTTCGCATTACCGAGCGTATACACAAATGGACAAAAATAACGTCGGAATGTAATGTATTGGCCTAAAGCATATATTGGTATTGACGTGCAATTGGATTCTTGTCATGTCACGGGATTTAGGAGACTGGTTTTGATTGGCTGAAGTGGTAAACGCCAACGTCATTTGTTGCAGTGTGCTGACGATCAAGAAGAAAGACGCATTGTACATTTGCTATATTATGCGATAATATGTGATACTATCTGATAAGGTTTCATAAAGTAGTAAATACTAAGGATTTTAAACACGACGTGAAATGGTTGACGTATAATAAGGTCGTGCAACAGAAAGCCGAACAGTGAAATGTTTCATAGGCTACTAGGCCCATCAACGTGGACCAATGGGCCTGTCAGGTCGGATTCATTGGAGCCACCCAGAGACAAAGATCTTTATTCAATTTAATTGTTGAAATGTGATGGGTGTTGTGTTTCGTCAGTTAATTGATATAATGAACTAACTAAACACAACTCCACTACACACCTTCGCCCAGGGCTATAGTCGCTTAAAAAGATACCCCAGATGGGTATTGTCTACCAGGTTCTGGAAACATCTCACGGCCTACTTTAAGAAAGCACGTGATGAGTCATGACAGCCTTCTGAAACGTTTTAGAATGGGTCCGCTGTCGCAGCGATGCTTAAACAGCACGCCAAATCCTAGCTCGTAATTGGACACCGCCCCTTATAATATATAAAAACAACACGAGTCACAATCTCCTGGAAAATCAAATGTCTTCTCATTAACTGGTTAATGTTGTATATAGAAAACGCAATTAATCCCGTTTGAATGTTTTACTTGCTGTATTTGTCAGTCTTCTGCAAAACAAAAAAAACAAAACAAAAACGCAAATAAAAGGTTGCAATTACACAGGGTAGTTAGGGTATTAAAGTGTCTAGAGCCTACATACGAAGATGAACATTTAAGTTTTCAAAGCTTCTTATACCGCATGCATGACAGTGCCATGTTTAATGGGAACGTCAAATCGGTTACATTTAACCCAGTCCAACACTACATATCGTTTCCCTTTGTTGCCAGTCGGAACAGACAAGTTTTCATTGCCATTATTGAGCAACACACTGTTAATAAGTGACAAACACATTCTCTGCATCGTGTTTGCTCGAGTCTGAAGCAATGTGGACGAACTCGAGTAGTGTAAACCATTATCCACAATAATACACCAGCATCAAATGCAGACCGACGGTGGCATTGTCAGTCAAACACAATTCCTAGCATTTAAGTATTTTTTACATTTTAGTAGGCTTACATGGAGTCCTGCAATTATAACCTAGGAAATTAAATGAACTATACCAGACGAAAATAAATGTGAGCCCAGCTACTGTACAGAACATCAAGGACAGCACATCACATATTATACAGTATATGGCCATAACAGATATGTAAACAAAAACACAGCATTTTTAAACAACGTAACCATTTCTATGGGGCACAAATCTTTGGGCAAACAATTGCATACCATATACATTTTAAACATCAAAAATGGACATTAACCTTTTTGTGGGGTTAATGTTATACCCTTATCCTAGCATGTATTTTCATAGGGCGTTCTAGCATTTATTTCATGAAGCTTTTATGAGCTTTCATCAACTGCAACACTAGACAAGATGGTGTGGATTATATTAAAACACGTAAGACTTTCTTCTGTAACCGTTATGGACAATTGTGTGCCAGAGAGCATGCAAAGTTCCAATGCAAACAATCTTACTTCCATATTATTTCGTCACCTTTCTTTAGGCTGTAGTGGTTTAACTAATCTGATGCATTTCCTAGATTAAGATACGCATTAGCGATATATTGCACCCCAATGCTATCTAAAGATGGCTCTGGTGTCGTGTGACAATGAGATTGTGACAGGAAAAGCAATAACTTCCTGTGCCTTCTATCGTTGTTCTTTTGTAAGGGGCCCAATTTATTTCCAGGTGCTTTCTAAACGTTTACATACTGTGGCTCGGGCAAGCAGCTAACACAAAAATGGTTGCGTTTTGGGTTGTCTGGTGTCGGGAAATGTCTTTAGTCGATATTCTCGTTTGATGCAGCGCCTTCGCGTGCAAAACACACCCTTCTTCTGGCGAATGCTGCCCTCTGCTGGTCGCGGGTGTAGCACTGCGTTTAGCTTTGCTGTTCCACAGAGGGTAGGCAATTCCTTAGAGCAGTTTCAAACTCCCAGTAACATTATTGACCATCTCATCCTCGCCCATAATGGCAAGGACTGTGCGTGATCCGGACTCCACCTGCCCAAAACATACAAGTATGCGTTTAACTTTTGAGCTTCCTGTCTCAAGGTTGAAGCATATATTAGGCCTAATCCACAAAATGACAGCCATGGAAACAAATTACAAAAATATTAAGTATTTTAGATTTTTTTTAGGATAAAGGAATTGCAATGAAAACATTTTGATGACTTCTGTTATAATAAATAAAACATATGCTTAATAATGAAACAATTGCTAACATTGTGCTTTTTAAGAAACACAGCTTCATAAGCATGTTGTGAAAAAAAATGCAGTAATAATTTTTCCAAATCGGGACCAGAGGGTAACGCAAATCCTGGACAATTTATCATTTACCATTTGTGATGTAAATGGTCCAACTTTTCTTACTCTCTTTCTTACACTCTTTTAAATCAGAAGGTAGCATAGCGTGACCCTTAACGGCCAAGGCCAATACATTTTCCATCAGTTGGTGGTACTTAACCCACCTGGGTAAGGCCTGCATCCTGCACAAGGTAGGTAGGCAGGCTGAGGCTCATGGCCAGGGCCTGCAGCTCCAACAAGTGAGCCATGTTGGTGCCTTGTACCACCACCTTCTTGGCCCTGGGATCAACAACAAAGACATGCACATCAGAATTGGAAAATCCGAAACAAACCCCACAATCAAACCAAAAGAGTAAAAAGACTGAAGAGCAAACAACGACACATCTTTTTGGAATAAAACAATAGATTACAACAGTGTACAGCTGGAAAACAAACACATATATATTTCAGATTTATAACAGTAACACATCATTCTTACCCACTATGGTCCCATTTCCATGCCATCTCTCTCCAGCTGTTCTTGCCTTGCAGAGCTTGATACAGACCTACGGCCGCATGGCCCACCTGAGCAGCTACCTAAAGAACAACACCCAAAGAAAACAATCTCACTCCCACTAAATGGCCAAAAACTGTGTTAATGATGCATATACAAACACTTGATACAGTCTCAATTTCACCTCTTCAAATATCATATTTTTGTAGTTGAATTTGGTATCCATTAGTATCAAGGTTGATTCTGCGATACCTGGAATGAACCTGGAATGAACCTGGAATGGGGTAAGGGTTCAGCCCACATCTAGTGTACTTAATCATGACTTAATAGGTTTGACATACTATGACCAACCCCAGAATAGACAAGCAAGCAACATCAAATCAAGGGCCCCACCAAGAAAAGGGAGCCCTCCAGTGTCAGACAAAAAGAGCGTTCTGCTACAGAAAGTTCCTGCTAACCATCCTACAGGACTGACCTTTCCCACGCCCATGGCAAGGTCCATGTTCACTACAAACACCATCTTGAACGTGAGGTCATCATCTCCCTCCTCCTGGGAGACAACAAAGACACAAAAGGAGGGGGGAGGGGAGAGTGTAAGCAACTGTATGCAGCCAGCCCAGTGTAACCCATGTACCAAGGTGTACCTGCGGGGGAATAAGGCTATCTTAAGGGCACCTCATTCTCCAGCTTGTTGAAGTAGTACATGGCTGCCTCCTCGGCCGACACGTTCCGAGTGTGCAGGAGAGCCTGGGAGGAAACAAATACAATAAAATGAAACGGATCTACAGCACAATGGTACGGCCTAAAGGGAAGAATTCACAGGGCAGGGATGAAACCACTGGCCCACTGTGACTGTGATAGTCTTTCCTGTTTAATGCGACACTTTGTTTCAGTATCTCATGCTTCTTTGCACGGCAAAACTGTAGAAGAAAACACCAGGCCATACCATGCAATAAAATGCTACTGTAGAATGTGCATGCCCATTTATTAAAATGTTATGGCATTCAAGACGTATCTTTCCATGCAACATCTCCAACAGTGAATTTTTATATTTTCCCCAATTTACAACATTTTATTTTACAGTCTAAATTAGGCCTTGCCTATGGTCAAATGACACAATTCCACTGGACACCACAAGGGAATGTCCATGGCACAGGATTAGAGAGAACTGTGATCTACATAGTAACAATCCAGTTTCCCATTCTGGTGGAGCGGTGGAATCCAGAATGTGTTCGAAGAAGTCTCGTAAATCAAAGTCTGTTCTCACACCTGTTTGGCTGCCTCCTCGGGAATGTCTAGTTCTCGGAGCTGCTGCAGGTATATGGGATTGACATCCTGAGCGCCGGCATCTGGGCCTGATTGCTCCAAGGGCTCCATTCTCAGCTGTGGTAATGCAAAGACAAGAACAAAACACTCCTAACTGAATCGTTATTACAGGTCAAACAATAGACGTGGGCACACACCGTTAACATAAAGTAAGGCCAAGATATATAATCTATTTCATTAAATTCAGATAGTCAGCGCTATTTTATACCTATGTTGCATACGGCTATATTTCCGCCTTTGACCGTAACATTAAAATATGATTAGACCACACTTAATGCTTCCTGTACTTAATTCAATTAAACACGACACATTAAAAAAATCGAATTGCCTTAGTATATACACACGATTGAGCCAAATTGACCACCTACGCCATAGTCGAGCCCAGTATTGTGTAAAAATAAGCAATATTGGTAGTCAGCACAAATACATCTTAGCTCACCAACATTAACATTTCTATTTTATTACAAGGCTAATGGTGACATGAGTGACAGCAGCTGTATGCTAGGTACGTGGAGCTGATATAAATGTACGTACGCTTGCTACCTGTGCTACGCAGCTAACGTGCTAGCAGGAATCCTCCAATGCGAAACAAGGGGATTTTCTGAAAGTGTTGCTTTTGCGACAACAATTTCAGATTTCTAAACGAATACAATCCACTGGAGGATGACAGTGCTTACTCCATTTTGGCCATCAAATTGTGATTTTCTTACCGGATACCATCATTTGTAGATTCCGTAAGCAGTATCCTGTCCATGCATTAATACAGCACTGAACACAGTTGCTCATCGCGACTTTTAGTTCCCGATCCCAAACGAAGTCGATCAAAAACAGGTATTTACAACATAAAACGCATATTGCAACATATGTTGTTTCATGAATACTTTATTACATCACCGTCGACAAATTTCGCTTTTATTAAACATGTTATATCACTACGGTAACATTATTAAACCATTATGTACAATGATATTAACATAAGGTAAGAAAACTCCTTATAACTGCTCCTTGCAGAGCCTGCTCTACATAGCTGAATTTATACATAGTCTAACAACAGTTAGAATCTTCCCTCAGATGGCCTGCCTCAAACGTTTAAGGCTTCAGATCTATATGACAGCAAAAACAATTTCCACAATAATTAGTTGGATGTTTGTTAGGTAGGCCTACTGTAGTGATAACCTATGGGTTACATTCTGACATTCTTGGGCTGAGCCACCTACAGAGCATATGGAGATGCACGTGTAACACTAGAGGCTCAAAATACAGAGATATCATTTTACAAACTAACCTTTTTCCCAATCAGGGGTCATTTGGACACAATAAAATGGACAGAGATTAAGCAAATCTCCATTTGGTCACTGGGATGTCAAGAGTGCAATCACAGCTCGTCCTTTTGACATTATCAGGCATACAGTAGGTATTGGCAGGCGTCAGCTTCAAATCTGTTAGACAACTGTTGTGGCACATAACAGTGGAAGAATTTCACGTCGTCAGCAAATTATAAGAATTGCAAAAAAAAAAAAAAAAAACGGATTTCAGACAATGGGGTGTGAGATGACTGCATAATAGTACCGTTAGACAGGGGTATAACATGTTGCGTAACAGCAGTTTTGTGTATACGAAATCACAGAGAAAATAAATTAAAAATACAAGATACACTCCAGCACATAAAGCAAGAGTTTTGACGATCTTGGAAGAGACGTTTCAAACAAAGCGAGCGACTGCACAGCATTTCTTCTCAATGGACACAACATGGGCAGTACAGCATTCAGAAATTCTTTTCTTTGTTGAAAAAGTGAAAAAAGGAATGTGAAAATGTTTTTTTTTTTACAAAATTAAAAAGACTCAAATAAAACACAAACGTTACACAATAAAAATACCTTAATGAAACATCGTTTGCCACTCCAAAGATCCTCTCCAGTGATGTTTACCATTGCAATGGAGAAACGAGGGAAGGAACCCAACTCAGGGGTCACCACACAAGGTTTTAAGTACCATACACATGCTAGCCAAAGTACCATGGTTTTCACTTACATGCCGTTTTTTGAGTTAAAGAGGGACAATGTTAATAAATGAAATACTTGATTGAAGAAAGTGTTTGCGTGTGTGTGTGTGTGCCCGTATGTGTGACTTTCCAGCATTTGGCAATCTATATACCAGCCTGCGTTATTTTAGAAAGACTGATATGGCTATGGAAATGGTCGATATGGGTGTGAAGTTAGGTGCCTTAGCCCACAAGACTGAGGTAGAGTGGCGATAACATTTTTAACTACTCATGTCTTCTTGATGTAAAGGAGGTTGTCTTGTTTACTTCCATAAAAGGGCCATTTTTAAGAACTTAATTCAGTTCTCAAATGTGTGTAACCCTGTATAACCAATAATGGACTAGATACTTAATTAAAATGGCCACGTTTACTTTCACAATGGAAATCAACCCACCATAACATCTCCAAAATATGTGGTTTCACATGAGGACAAATTAAAAAGCTAAAGCCAACAGGTTTCCGATGAAGTCATAATGACATCACAGGCTGATGTAACTCCAAAACCTGGAAGATGGTTACTGCATACACACACTCAAACAAGCGGCTATAGGTAACCATCCACGCACATACCAAACACAGACACACAAAAGGATGCAACGCAAAACGAGAGGGAAAGATTTTTTTCCCACCCTACAGAAATAAGCACGAAATGTTCTGTTGGAAAAAAAAAAAAAGCAGTTCTTCATTCAAAAGAAATGTATGACATCACTGACCAGAAGGGGGACAGGCAGACACACACACACACGCACACGCACGCACTCAGCATGAG
>OMKQ01001092.1:0-10493 GCA_900302335.1 Phycis phycis
AAACAAACGCAGTATTTTCCCCAATGCTCATCAAGTATGAGATTACATCGTTATGGTCATTTACCGGGGCGACGTACAACTCGACTCACTGCAGGCTACTCTTCCTCAGTGTTGCGCAACTCCTTGAGACAATTAAGGCTTTATGCTACAGGCTGGTGGACCAAACTCGCAAATCTTCCCCCGACTCCCTTGTGGACGTTAAGTCGCCTTGCTCAGTAGTGATTTAAGTCGATTGTGGTGAAATCTGAAAAAGAGAGAAAGTGTTGCCCCTCCCCAAAACCCCGGCCATTTCTACTGCACTGCAGACTAACATTGTTGTGTTTCATGTCATCAAAATGTTATGCAGAAATGATGTGCATGCAATGACTAAGACAACACATTAAAGCCAGGTTAAGAACACAAATTAGGGGAACCAATTTTACTTAACTTAAACCAATGACCCTGAAGAGACGCTGAATTTGCAAGACAAGCTTGGTGCTCTTGATCTGAATGTTACTGGATTCAGTGTTCCACATGGTTAGGCCATCCCAGATGCCCAATTTATCTAGAGTAATTTAACCTGAGAAACCAAGGGGGAAGAACACAGGCACACAGACACAGCACATGGAGAGAGAGGGGAACTGCTGCGAAGGTCGGGCGTTCGGGTTGGTTTAAGCTCAAGCACGGGGGGGTTGGTACTTCATTCAGGCGTCACACACATTTTGTCGACAGCGTCACAGATGGCTTTGCATTCAGAGGAAGGCGAGATTGGAGTGGATAGACGAGAGTACTCTGAAACAGAAGGTGACCTACACAAAACACCCACCACACAAGACTCAAAGATGTAGAGTTCTATTCATCTTACGTTTTAAGATGGAAAGCAATAGGGCCCTAAGGCCAAAGAGGAATATGCCAGTAAAGCATTGTATGCAATTTAAGAGTTTCGGTTAACAAGGCCAGTTCAGGATGCTCGAAGCATCAGTCTACCGTACTAAAAGGTTGTTTTGACACAATTTGAAAGTTGGAACCAACACCTTACTACGCGCTCCAGGTGAGAGGACTTCACTCGTGCACGAACCAATCTCGCACAGACTTCTGTAAAGAGAAAAGTGCAGGGATACGCCCAGACAAAGCAAACCACAACAGACCAAGCAGCACATTTGCGCTGCATATCAAGCCAAATTTTAGCTGTGCATTGCACAGCTTTCCCCAGCCACTTTCAAATTTGGAAGAATTCGCACAGTTGCGCGATAAGAAACAGCTCTACAGTGGTTTGACCTGCCACTTGCACAGTTGCGCATGGGCCAGTAGCTGAGGACTAGCAGGCAACTAAAACAGATAGAGACGACCTTTCCATTTCCTGGTGCTTTTCATTTTGTATGTCGGGCCAAACTCAAGGGGCTGGTCTCCTAGGTAGATTTCTTTCCTCCTTGGGCAATTCTGCAAGATCAAAAAGGCAAACAGGAACCACCCCGGCCACCCACCCACAATATAATAGAACTGACAATTGTTATCCTTACCTAAACATTGAATGCTTTACTTCAGATAAAGTCAGAATCAATGAAGTTCCATCAAACCTTCGTTATCACAAGAGACTTGCTTTTAAGAATGCACAACGGTGCAAATTCTACTTTCCATGTGTAGACGTTATCAAGACCAATTATGGGTCGGAGCCCATTCAAGTTGGATGCGTCCCATCTGGGATAAACGACGTTCTACTTTGTAGATATCAGCATTTGATGGATTCAACTTATCTGCCATCAATTTCCACTTTGAAAAAGCCGCCATCAAGCCCAGGTCACATCCGTGCGCTACAAAGTTCCCAGCTTTAGTCATACCTGAAAAAGCACAAGAAAAGCTCCCCCAGTAGGCCAGTACCCCCCCCAAAAAACAAATGCATACCAAAACAGTATTCATTCACAACAAGCTATGCATTTATTACGCAATATTAAAATAAATCCTTTACATATAGTTCACTCATTGTATTATCAATACAAGGCATTGCGACTAATTGCAAAGGAAGTGCAATGAAGGAATTAGCTTTAAAAAGAATGTTAAAAAGAATGTTAACACATGGGACCTTACGTGATGTATGAAGCGCAAGTAAAACCTTTACATACAATAACTCAGGAGAGCTCCTGGTGGTCTCGAGTATTGGAAAGCACACAGGACAGCACACTGAAAATGCAAGGGGAAACAAAAAAAGGAAAAGCGCCCATCCCGCACAAAAATCCCACCCACCATTTACCAAAACAGAGCTACAACCACATTACTGCCGACATCACAATAATGAACTAGAAATGACCATCAATAAATACAATTGGATGAAATGGACAACTGCCTCTGAAGACATTTAAATACCACAGGCCTGAACGCGAAGGCCTTCCTCCTTAGTAGATGTGGACAGCAGAAGGTTTCGCATTGTGGGGGTTGGACAAAACTATCTGCAAGAGTCACAAATAAGCAGCCCCCTCCCCAAGAACCCAAAATGCAACTTCAAAATATTCGACATTCAAATGCCATAAAAAGGGACATGTTACCAATCAAGGAAAACAAATTATCTCCTGCTATACCAGGACGTCTAGTTTGATATGCAGGGAGTCACTACGCTGCAGGAAGAACTGGCCACCCGAACCCGGTGCTGTTCACCTGGGAGAATGTGCAGCATTTGGATCTTTAGCGCGAGGCTGTGAAATCTAGGAAGAGATGGGTTAAGGCCCCCCCCACCCGCACACAGGAAACCCATATACTAGAGGAACCCAGAGAACAAAAGAGGGGTCTGTACTTATTCTTGGAATGGTTGAATCATTTGGCAGATATTAGCAGCACCAAATACCTTCCTACATCCCTTTTAATGCAGTGGTTTCCACCTGATCCCATCCTCCACTTGTGCTATAAGCTACTTTGGCGGGCCCGGATTTGATTACAGGCAGCTACGAAGGGGTTCTTTCGATGGTCGGCTTTAGAGGAGTAGGCCTGTGAAAAGAAAGACTCGACATACGTTTGACCCCACCCCCGCCCCATGACACAACTGCAAACAATGACCACCAACTTCAAATGTTGCGTCTTGTGTATACTAACATTACTATGCTTCAGCAAATAACTGACATCTTTAGGATTGGTACATCCACAAGTACATTTCATGCACTCAACTCACTGCTCAATTTAACTGGTAGACGCGGCTCTGCACCGAACGACGGGCCGTCACTGGTGGGTTGTCGAACACACACGTCAAAGCGGCCGCACAGCAGACCATCCACTCTCACACGGGAACGCAGACAACATCTTGGGGGGCGTCCTATCAAACGAGACTCCCTTCCCTTCTGGCGGAGGGACTACATCTGACCACACGGGGTTGAGATGTCCTTAAGCGGGTCGTCTCGCCAGCACACTACCACGGCACTCATCACAGCTGACACCACTCAAGTCCACGCACAACCGGGAGGACCGACGGGGGTACAAACACTTTACACGCCTTGCCTGGAAAAGGAAGAGAAAGCTGTGCGAGAAATTGTGTTCCAAAAACCAAAAATATTTGAATTAAGTGGATGATTCGGTCAGATACCTATACCAAACATACAAACCCAACGCTTGCGCTAACGCCATGAAGCTAGACGACACTCGTGTTCTGTCCCACCCCGCTCTTTGGCTGGCACCCGCTCAACACTGGCTGGCTTGATCTGGGACAACAGCTCCATCGGTGGCCATGCTGCGCCGCTACCCTGCCCTGAGGCTCTGGCTCCCTCTGGTGTACGCCCGGCTGCCGCTGCGTCATGTGTGGCTCCCCTCTGGCTTGCCCTGGTGTGTGCCCCTCCTGGTCCTGCCTGGTGTGTGCCCCTCCTGGTCCTGCCTGGTGTGTGCACCTCCTGGTCCTGCCGCTTCCTACTGCCTCGCTGGTCCTGGGATCTTCAAATAACTAAGTCCATCTTTTCTCAAAATAACTCAGTCCATTTCTCCATCGTGAAACAAAAAAAAAAACTTTGGTCTTCGCTAGGTTGATGAAAAAAAAAACATGAAATGAAGATAAAGCCCATGCTATATCTGGACCTGGTCTCTCCAATCACTTGATTCTTCAACGTGCTACCATCATTTTTTTTAACGCCATGATGCATTTATCTTCAGCAAAGCACGCACTTCTTAAAATGAGCTTGTATTGCTTTCTTCAATTTGTAGCTTCGACCCGCACTCATCTGAACACGATCAGCAGTGACTTGATATGACACCCATCTTGCCAACGTTGTATTAACCCATGAGTTATAGTGCAAACGCAACCATCCTCTCGTTGCTATACAGGTTACCGATAGTCTTTCGTCAGCGGTTACGCCTCACAGCTCGACCAGACCGGTCGACTCGCTGGACGGCCACACATTTACAGCTCCTCTACAGCTGGAGGTCAACCCTTTACAGTACGAGGGCTCCCTACGTCACGGGGGTCGCCATGATTTGCGATCTTTACATAACGTTACTAAAGACACGAACACCTCCGAATAGGCATAAATACTCATCTTCTATCGATGGAAACGTTACAAAAAGTTACGTACCCGTGTAACGGGGTTTGATTTTAAGGGTGATTAACGTTATGCTGCGCTAACTGAGGCCTTCTGTTTAGGCCGTCTTGTTTGGACTTGCTAACGCGGTTAACTAAAGTAATCACAGAGACACTCCTTAATACGTAACACAGCCATCTAATGACCACTATAAACCGTACAGAACAACACAAGGTTTGATCTAGGATACAGTATATCTGAGTACATCAAGTACAAAACAAAGAACAGTCAAGTAATATGACGTCACAATAACTATGTTGCCTTTTGAATCCAACTAAAGTATAACGACGTATACAATTAAACTCAGCTCTTTGAAACAGCTATACATATATATATATGTATATATATATATCAACATTCAACGCGATTTAAATCCCTAAAATATAGAGCAACAAAAGTTTTCCTACACCACTACATACCACACCGAGGCAAAGTCTGTGAATTCTGACCGAAGATGGCGCAAGCCACGGCTATTATACCATGGGTGGCAGGGCGAGTATGCCATGGAGTATGCATCCGATAGGAAACATAGTCCCCACTTGCAAAAAAGATTATCAATTTATTCGAGTGACGACATCAATACTGACATATCTATACAGGCAATGGGATACAATATGAAGCAGTTAACCATGTGTATATATATTCGAGATAAAAAAAACACGAATTCTGTCATTTTTATAAGAACAGCAAATCTACCCCTACAGTCGTGTTGGTACTTTCGACACCACACAACATTCACCCCAACAGTCATCCCCATTCATGTAGCGTGTTGTCAGCTCACGTAGCAAGTAGAAAAATAGCAACGACGTCGTCGTAGTTGTTATTTTTTGAACATTTAAAATAGTTGACGTCACTTTTACGTTAGGCGCATTGATATCATGTAAACTAGCCCTTAGAAACCGGATCAAACCAGAACTGGGCTGTAGAGAGCTGGATCTACTTCTCCTTTACTGCAGTGCTGTACATTTGATTGATTTAGAAGACAATAGAAAAAGGGCCAACTCGTAACTTTCTTCGGCATCTATATTAGTAATTGATTGTGTAAACAATGTATTATTGTGACAATTACCATGAGAGCTGTAAACAACTACATTGAAATAATATAATCGTAAAGACTCAATTACTACAAATATACATTAAAGAGACGGTCTTTGTGGCAGAAAGATAAACTGGCGCATGATCGAACCCCTAATACATCCACTAACAGACATATGATACACACTACATAGACACGTCTACAGTATACTGCCTGCTCATTGAGTGGAAATCTACCAGAGGAAAATTGTTACTTTGGCTGGCCAGAAGAGGGAGTAATAGTTGCGTTTTCCCTGCCTAATCATATTCACCTTGATTACGACTCTACAACAGTTAATAGTCATCTAATTGAACCGTCATTTTGAGGCTTAATTTTAATTTGTATTCATTTAATATCTGTAGGTATGCAGCAGTGCGTTATACCTGTATTATTATGTTTATACTGCACGCTTAATATCACAATCTTAACGCAACATTCACGAGGAGTACAATCAAAACAAACACATGTTACTATCAGTTTCATGCATATGTAAATAGACCTACGTATTATGTTGCACTGAAAACCACCAACATGTCATTGATTTTAGCAGGCTTGTTTTGACATGTAGAGCGTTATGCAACCCCAGCTGCACATGGATCAACAACAACTGGGTGTGTAGTGATCTCTTGATAGGATAAAATTCATCCCTTCTGTTATTATTTGCATGTCAGCGGATATATTCCCATACCTCACATGAGACTAACTAGGTGAATAACTTAGCTTTAACTATCTATCTAATCTCATTATATTATGATTGAGATAGTTTACATGTTCAATCAACCATGGAGTAAGCAGAGAGCCCACTGTTGCTGCAAATTAGCATTTCAATTAGAATTCCACACAAACAGAATGTACAGAATGTAATCCTCACAGTCAGGAGTTGGGACATTGTGGTCTGGGCTTGGTCATGCCGGAGGAACTCACTGTGTTCAGAACTGTAATTCAGTCAGCCTTTTTGTAGATGACAATGTAAGTTACCCATATCTAACATATACACACAACATATCCACGTGTGTGTGTGTGTGTCAAAAGCACAGGGTGAAGCAAATAGCATACACCAGCACAAAAACATCAGTTTATAACACTGCCGGTATCAGTGACCCAAACAGAATGCTAATGATCCACTTTTCCACAATGCCCAGGTCGATTTGTTGTGCTGTACTCTTCCATCCGGGTCATTGAGAACCCCCGTTACATCAGGCGTGATGTGACAAATCAGGCCAACAAGGCAATCATAATATATATGTATTTGTTGCCTACCATCCCAGCACTCTGCAGGCGGACACTGGGAGAGACAGACCGACTGTCGAAGCATGAAGGCATTACATGCGTCACATTGCTGTAATTGAAAGATTTGAGGCCCATTAGGCAGCGGATGTATATCCATTATTCTATATTCTGTCATCAAACATGGAATTCCTGATTATGGAGTGACCTCCCAATCAATTGAACTTTTGTCTAATTCTGATTATCTCTGGGGCTGATGGACACAGACGAGGTGGCAACAAACCAGGCAGACAATAGGATCACAGAGCCAGAGAGAGACCCAGACGGAGAGGCCGCCAGAAGGACCTGTACTTGATGGATTAGCATCTTCAATCAATCACTGTACGGTCAGCCAAACCTGGCCAGCACTGCTAGACAGGCTGCCACTCGGGAAGAGACAGAGGATGGAGAAGTTTTTCACACCTGTGTACCGCCCACCCACTCAGGAAGAGATGAAGCTACGGAAGCCCAAGAGCCATCATCATTACCAGAATGACCATCCACAACACCACCCTCATCCTCATGTGGCCTATCACAGCCAAGACAATGAATTGCACAGGTAGGTTTTGTTTTCCTTTCCAATGAAGGTATCAGTGGGTTCGGACATGTTGAAATGACACCCAGATAACGTTTTGCAGAAACTATACATTTCGGATGAATGACTTGACAATACCATCTATATATTCTAGTATGTTTTTTTGCAGGTGGGGCAACAAGCATTAGACATAAAGTAGTCAAACTTAACAATGTTTCGGGCTCACTGTTGTGACTTGTTGGGTTGCAGCTACGCAAAGTTAGATGGAACCGACGACAACACAGACGACAGCCACGCACACCACCACCAAAACCACCACCGCCGCCATCGGCAAGGACACCACGTCCACGAGAACCTCCCCCATGACTTCCACCAGCCTGGACACCCTCAGCGTCATCAACATCCATCTTCCGAGAGCGAGACACAAAACCCGCAGCAAACGACGGTCACCCTATCCAGAGCCTCCTCCTCCTCCTCCTCCCTCTCTTCCTCCTCCTCTTCCTCGCTGTTATCCTCCTACTCCTGGCACACGGAGACCAGCGCCAAAGACCTCTTCTCCACCGGTCCGACTCAGCGGCCGCATCACTCCCTCTCTTGCTCCAACATCCTGGAGGTCCGCACCGCGTTCCGGCAGGACGGAGGCAGCGAGCCCATTGTCTTCGCCACCGTCAAACGTGGTGTGCCCGAGGCCTCTGCCTGCGACCGCACAGGAGGGCGCCCGCGGCAGAACACACACGCACATGCCTCGTCGTTGGTCCGTGGCCAGAGCCACAGCAACGAGGGCCTCCTGCTGACCAGTGAAGATGAGGCCGTAGCAGGAGCACAGCGCCGGGCCGCCCGCCCCCACCACGGGGGCCTCTATAAGACAGCGAGCTTGGGGCGCAGCCTGGCATTCAGTGAGGAGAACCTTGTGCTCGGGGCGTCAGGGAGACCCGGGAGAGGGGTTTCCACTAACCAGATCCCTGGCAAGGGGATCCTCAAGAACCGGGAACCCCAGCCGGACATCCGTAAGGCGAAGTCTATGGAGGTGCTGTCCCCCCGGGTGGCAAACAGACAAGGCAAAGGTGAGGACAACGGGAAGGGGTCTACACCAGCTGAGATCCAGATAGCCAAGGAGAACTTTGTGCAGGGGAAGTTGCAGTTCTCCGCCTTCCTGGACGAGATTACGAAACAAGTCATCAGTCCGTCCAACCTCAACATTTTAGGTGTTAACCAAGTTAAAAGCCCAGGGGAGACCCCAGACTCAGTGAGAGGCGCCGCCAAGCCCCAGCTGCCCATTAAGAAGCATAGAGAGAGCTGCTCTGGAGAGGAGAGAGAGCAGCACCACAAACCCCCAGCCACACAGGAGAAGAGGGAGCCTCGCGGCCACTCCCTGTCGTATCACTCCTCACACCCCGATCAGTCCGATCCCAACAGGCTGACCTCATACGGGGCTACTTGGCACAGAGGCAGCCCCCCTCTGCATCCCCATCCCCAAACCTCCAGCCACCATCCTCACCCTGGTGGCAACCGTAAGGACGCAAAGTTGCCAGTGGTTTTGGGTCACAAAGCGAGGGAAAGCGACGTCAGGCGTGGTTCTCATCTAACCGATGGAACCTGCACCAGCCCAGAGCCAGTCCTGCCCAAACAACAAAACCACCGCAAGCACTGGAACACATCCCCCCACAGTCCACCGCCACTACATCCCCAGCACCCGCCGCACTTTCAAACCCGCCACGGGTGTACAATCCCTGGGCATCAAGAGGAAGGACATGGCGCCCACAAGGCCCTGGGCTCAGCATTGGGTCCTGAATCAGAGCCTGGCTCCTGTAAGTCAGACTCATCAGAACAGAGATCATCTCGAACCAGAGACACAGCCTCCGCCAGTAACAGCCAGAACTCAGACCGGAGTGTCCGACATCGCTCTCACACAGCACGCAAGGGACACACCGATCCACATAAGGTGAGTTTTTGATAAAAACCCCATTTACAATCCATCTACAAACTCAAAAGGTGACATTTGCTTTGGTAGCAACAAAATGGCAGCCATTTTCCTTGGCACTGGGCCGACTGGCAGAGCGTGCCATGGATACGTTTTTGTTGTTCATTCTCAACAAAGTATCAGGACGAAGTAAGGATGTCACATTTGTAACACCTACTATGTAGAAAGGTATTAAGACTTAGTCATGCTCCTTAAAAAGATAAAAGCCACAGTGACCAAACAAAATCAGCAGAGCCATTATATTCTGAAATGACTCAGCATTCATTTTCATCTAAACTGCGTAGGAGGGGAGTATGTCTGTGTGGTGGTGGGAATAGCAAACAGCAGCTCTCTTGTCTGCTTTCTCTAGAAGCATCTAGGAGGCTGAGTCATCCGCTCGGATGGGGATGTCAAACACCTCCAAACGCTGCAAGCTGACTCATAGTTCAGCTACGCAGTAGATCACAGAACATGTCCACACACAACTCCTCTCCTATTTTATTCAATATTATTTTATTTTTCTTAGACCATGTTGGAACGGGCCTCGTCCAAAGCATTTGATAATAAACGAGTTAAACTTGAAGTCCTTTAAAGAAAAAAAAAACAGTCAAAATCAAGCTAGTTAGCTCTGATGACTGCACTGCATTGCAAAAGTATGACCAAAGTTGGTAAGACACAGTGTAACAGATTGCTGCATCACCAACAAGCAGCTATGCTTGCTGCTCAAGCTGTGCAAAAGGATTGAGTGGGCTGGTTGAGAACATGAATCACGCTTTACAGTTACATAACTACAATGCCCACAGGCATTGGGAATAGTTTTGCGTGTGACATGTTTCCCCCGAAAGATATCACACGCGAAGAGAGTTAAGTTAAGGTTTCATTGTGTACAGAAACTGTAGGGTGCAAAGGGTAATCCTGAAGGGTAATAGCTTCAAGCCTCAATCTATAATGAGCTGCATACTGTAGAAACTATTGATTGTGTGGCTCATTCAATTTCCGGTAGCAGTTTTTTTTGTGTGCCATGGTTCAATAGTTATTGCACTTCAGTCCTGTTCTCTCCTGCGATCTATATTGAGCCTGTTTGAACCCTGCCTATAGCGCGGGCTATGACTTGCTGTATCTATTATTAAC
>OMKQ01001095.1:13772-28334 GCA_900302335.1 Phycis phycis
TGCATCCAACCACGGCAAGCAATAGGCCGTTTGATTCACTACACACTAGTCAGGTCATGGCTGCCACTTCGTATGCTCCAAGATCCACCTTCAGCAGAGCTCAGTACAAAGGTTTGGAGGAGCCAATTTATGCACAACCTAGCTCTGGAGCAGACGCCACAGGGATTTCACGTTACACGGGGGATCCAGGTTCCTATTCCTTCCCTTTCTCTCCCAGTGCTTATTGGCATCATCATCCTATGATCCACTCCGTCGTAGCCTACATCATTCCAAGCTTGTCCCAGAACAAGTCATCCTGTTGGCCTCCACCGTGTGAGAGAGTAACTCTCCCAGACAACCTAAGCTTAGAATTACTCACCACTCAAATGAGAAAGGTCTTTGGCTATCTTATACACCAGGGCTGCCTACTGGGTTACTCTCCCTCAGTGCCATTCGCAGAGACAACAAAGGACATTCCTGTGGGCTATGCTCGTTCTCACTTTGCCCATCAGAGCAGCAGCCAGTGCCAGTAATGTGGCTGGCCGGCCTGGACCCTTTGGGTCATCCTGCCCAGTAAAAAGTACAGTTTAGTAAATATATATTGAGTTCAACTCGCTTCCTCCAGCATGTTTCGTGCTCCACACTCCCGGAATCGCTTCTTGGTAGCCCTCATCCATTCAACAGGAATATGAGTGCTTTATAGACCCAAAAACAGACTTCCACTTAAAATGCTACTGCATATAATTACAGAAACGAGTCTTGCATACAGACGCATTGCTTATTGAGCATTCATTTAATAAGCAGGACACAATAATACAAATATTAGAGGGTGCAGAAGTGTGCTAGGCTACTTTTTTGTTATTGCTGTATATGACCGCATTTTGTTCTTTGACAGGCTGAGAGCACAACTGGTAGGTAAGAGACTATGCTTCAATGTATTGTTTAAGTGCTACATTCACATTCAGGGCAACAAAGAGCCGCAAGCAGTCGCTAGTGTGATGCTTTACGCATTTCCAAACTGGATGCAGACAACGCGTGCTGATAGAGTTGTAATGCAAAGCTGACCAGGAAAACATGTCAAAGTAAACATCTGGTCAAACAACATATATCTATGTAAATATTACAGTCAAGAATGCTGGCTTGAATAGAAGCCTAAATGTATTGATGTCATTGGCTTATGTTGCCCATTAGTACAGTATTTAGACACATTATTAGTCTCATGAGCTGTACTATTTGAAATTAATGATGGTGAAAACAAAGCATGTGGACGCTTAAGCACATGCATGCCATATTTATTTATTGTCACAGGCAATAGATAAAAACATTAGGGGGGACAAAAACAATCTTTAGCAGAGTCATGTGCCATAACAGCATCGTCATTTGACCATTATCAACTGCTGGACGACTGCTTTCATGGAATTATAATGGGTCATATTGATATATCAGCTGGTCAGTCATGTCAGTCATCATTCACTACTTTGCCTTGAGGAAGGTGTGATAGATGCTCATGAGTGGAAGGTGCCTCTTTTGTTCTTTGTACTGTACAACCCTCCCCTCCCCACACGGAAACACAGCACAATCTAGAAAGACTTGTCCCTAAACATTCTGAATGACTGATTTAGGATTAAACTAAATATATAGTTTTGTTTAGCACATGTCAAATCTTGTCAGAAAGCACACATGAGAAGTTGGCCTTCAGGAGTTACTGACAGAAAGGCTTTAGGAAGTCAGGTGAATTCAGGTGAAGTCAGGTGACAACTTGGTTTGCGTATGGAGAAGGTTGCGGTGGATGACTTGGTCATACTGGACTCACTCAGGAAACCGGGGTTCATTATTTTTGGACTTGTTTTTGAACTACTTGGTTAGGTTTAGGATTAGGCAGAAAGCCCTTTCTGGCTGAAAGATTCCTGGCATAAATGCCCTGAAGCCAAACCTCTCCTGTGTGCTGTCAGCACAGAAAAGTATTACCATTTGAGCCTGACAAAAAAGACATAAACCAAAGCTATGGTTTAGTAGGTTAGGTGGGTAAACAGAATATTTGCAAAAGTCTTAAAAATATTACTTTTATCATGCTTTTATCAACAAAAACAAAACTTAATATTCCAGCGATTGTGTGCATATTTGTCGAAGTGGGGCATATCTAGTGTCCATATCCACGTGTCTTTAAAGTTTTATTTTGAAGAAGTAAACAATCACAAATTTTCCAAGTTCTAAGTATGATTTTGCCCATGTTGTTTTTGAGATATTTTTTTCCATGCAATAATGGTAATAACAACTTTTGTACCTATTGCTTTTCTCTAGTTTTTCCTAGTTTTCAACATTAAAATCGAATTTAATTATGACTAACTATGCTCTCGCCAAATACCAGACCAGCTGGATAAGATGGTTATATAAGAATAACCAAACAGAACATAATTGCAAATATTTTGGGGAAAACATTTCCAGAACCCAGAGGGTATTTCGAGTGATTACATGAATGCCAAGGTCTATAAGGGTTCATGCTGATGTACGAAGAAGTGTTGTGGTTGACCGAAGATCAGTTTTGATCAGGCACATGGCTGGCCAGCATGTGGGTGGAACATCAGAACTTGTCAGGTCGTATATAGGCATATTAGGGGGAAGGAATTTGTTACAGACACAATTTATCTGATGCCACATGCAACACACAGCACGCAGTAACCACCTACTTTCCCTCACGCAGTAAGCAATAGCTACCAACCTACTTGACTATGTTACACTTTTGAATGCATTCCTGCAGGGACATTGGCTGAATCTTCAAATTATGTTATTTTTTTATGTATTTGTGGAATTTCCAAAATACAAATAATAGCACACTGCAGTGGACAGAGTCACACAATTTGGCCTTGGCTTGGTGTTAATATCTCAAAAACAAAAATCAGGACTGATCATAATAAGGTTATTTTCTGATGCTTAATGCACACCTGACTACATATAATCCCTAATCCTAGCTAAATATCCCTCGGACAAGATCCCACAGTCTTGTTCGAAGAGAGCAGCTCGCAGCACACACCATCTGATTTTGGTAGGACAGGAACAAGCCACAGTCTGAAGAATGCTACAGGCTAAATCTTTGCGTAAAGCAGTGGGAAGCGGTAACTTCTGACTAGAGGGATGTTGATGAGCCCCCCCCCCTCCAAAAGCACAACTGACACAGACTTGTGATCAGCCATGCCAAATATTAACTTTAACACTAAACAATGCTAAATAACCATTAAAACATGGCGCACACTCACCAAACCGTGACCCTCTCTTGAATGTACATTTATAGTGTAACGAGTGCCTTGGGTTCAACATTTTTCTTCCAGACCATCCAGTTGACCGGCAGCCAACGGAGCCCCTCCCCCTTTCCCTGGCGTTAACTCCCAGAGACAAGCCCCTCCCCCTTTCTCTGGCGGTAACTGCCAGAGACAGGCAGACCAGGAGTTAAACTCTATTACATATGTCCCCACCTCCATTGAGAAACGGCATTAACAGCCCTGTTAACAGATTTAACACACATAAGGCCGAAAACCACCAAGAACACACAAACCTGACAAAAAAAACAATGGATGTCCAATACAGAGAGTGCAAAGAAAAAGATTTGTCACACCTTATCACCAATAACATCATCCACAGGTAGACAGGCAAGCTCAAAGACAGCTCACCAACAACACTGCCCAATAATTAACAACCAGGTTCACAATAAGGTATGCAAGTCCAGTTTCCCCCCCAGAGTCCGTCCCTTTCATGGCCTGGTAGGGGCCTCTCCAGTGGGGTGCCAGTGTTGTGTGGCTCATAAGTGGTTATTCAGCCACACCAACACTCCCACTGAATAGGCACGGTCATGAGCAGCCTTGTTGTGGTACAGTTTTTGTCTCTCCTGAGCCACAGCAAAGTTCGGCCTAGCTTCCCCAAAGGTGTCAGGTGTCGTCAGACCCTCTGCCATGGTTGACCAAAACACTGCATGGGACGCAAAACCTTGCAGCTCCCTTACACAGGCAGGTACAAGCACGTCTGCAGGATCCCGAGCCTCATGCCCATGCATTTTGGCCAGCTGACATACCTATTGACAACCTTGGTGAGGTAATCCTCCGCTACCAGGATGTACCTCTTCCCCTTCATTAGCTGTGGTATCCGTGAAAATCTTGAATGGGGCAGCAAAGTCAGAAATGCATTGCCACAATAGGTACAGACCTGAGCAGCCTTTTCAGAAATGGGAAAGCTGCATTACATTCAACTGTCTACTCAAAAGGAGAATTTCCCCGCTGCATGCTGTGAGAACTTTTACACCAAACGGCAGTAGGAGGAGCACAGGCTCAGAAATGCCATTACCTCTGAAAGACTTTACACCCGGTGGTGAAGTTTTTATTAACCATTTGGAAAGTCAAGCATGCTGAACCACACATGAGCTGCCATGCACACGAGGCAGGGTGTGCGTCCTTAATTGTAATGCATTCAGCCAACGGTAGTCGACACAAAAGTGTGTCGAGTGAGACAGCACAGGAGCAGTTGTGCAGGGTAACCATAGTAACATCCGAGGGTTGGGGCATTCATGAGTCACTCAACGACTGGGGTTGTGGTTAACTTAGCACGTCTGTAATCAATTTAGCAAACAGCCCTTTTATGTCATATTTAAGTCATTTAAGTCATGCATAATTAAGTCACGCATACAAAGACAAGCGAGTCATTAAGAGGAATCTTCGCAACCTTCACTCCCTGTATTCATCATTTTGTTTCATCTGTCCCATCAGCTCTCCCCTACCCTGAAATCCTTCTCACTCATGCCTCCTGACTCTGCCATGGACACTCTACTCATGGTACTCGTCTTCTCTGTCCTCCTCTCTGGACTCTCACCTATTGGCGGACTCACCAAACCCCTCTGGCGCCTTGGTTGTCTGACTCGTACTGACAGAACCAATTTAAAAGGCAGCAGAAAAAGTGTAGTGCAAATCCAAGCTCCCTGATGAGCTTCTTACCTACCAAGCTCTTCTCTCCTGTGTATCTGCCTCTCTACCAGCAGCTAAAAGTTCACTTTTTTCATCTCAAATTCACTCCTCCGTCTCCAACCCTAAAAAACATTTTTCCATCTTCTCCATCCTCCTTAATCCCCTCAGTCTTCCCTCATCCCTACTACTGAGTGATTTTGTTGCTAACTACTTTGTAAAAAAGAGGGATAACATATGCTCCTCATTCCCTCACCCACCTGCTGTCTCCATCTGTCCCATTGTCAGCTCTTCATCTCCTACTCTATCTTCCTTTTTGCCTGTCACTCTCAATGAGGTACTATCCCTGGTCACGTCCCACCACCCAACAACCTGTCCTCTAGACCCCATCTCTTCTCAACCTCTTCCGTCTATTGCTCCCGACCTCCATGCTCTCCTCACCCATCTCATGAACATCTCTTTGAATACTGGTTGCTTTCCTAACACTGTTAAAGCATTAAAAGTGAACACTCTCTTAAAAAAACCCACACTCAATCCATCTGATGGAAAGAATTATCGAACTGTCTTCTGCCATTAACCTGTAAAACTCTTGAGCGTGCAGT
This sequence comes from Phycis phycis, assembly GCA_900302335.1. Taxonomy (NCBI): domain Eukaryota; kingdom Metazoa; phylum Chordata; class Actinopteri; order Gadiformes; family Phycidae; genus Phycis; species Phycis phycis. Next base: position 19,297 of record OMKQ01001095.1, read on the forward strand.
CTTTTCCCAGCTCTCTGCATACCTCCACCAGAACAACCTTCTGCATACCTCCTGCATCAGTCAGTTAAACAAACATCCTGGTCAACAGGCCCATCATTAATGAAACGGACGTCTGGGCCTCGACATCAGCTACATCCCGTTTCCCAGATGACCATTGTGCTGATCTGAGCATGGTGACAGGAAAAAAGACACCATGCCCGTCTGCTCATCCTCCCACCAAGCATGCCATCCTGGGCTAGGGCTCCACCCCCTGTTTGTCCTGGTGCAAGAGGACCCTCCAGGCTCCCACTGAAGATCGTAAGATCTGCCTCGAGGTGGGAACGGCCCACGGACAGGCCTCTCTGTGTGTCACAGGAATCCTGTGACTGGCATCCTTGCCCGTCAGTTACATCTTCAGCTGATCCTCGAGTGTGGCTGGACATCATGCCCCCTATCAATGGAACCCCAGGCTCTAGATTTCAGTCTCCAATTTTCCTCATACATCCCCTGCATTTCCATCCTCCATCCTTTATCCACCACCCTCTGGAGGCTGCCATTGTCGGACACTGAATGCACTGCCATGCAGTGATTGCTGTTTTATGTATTTTCAGGGTCCATTAATCTCTTGAAGAACCTCTCTTGCATTCCCACAATGCCCTGCTACGATCAGAATCTCCCCCAGGTTGGTAGCTCCCTGCACCTGATACATGGTTCTCAGTGTTGGATCCAGGCCACCAAAGGAGCAACAAAACTTCTCCCTCTGCACGAGAACTCCATATTCTGGGAAAGCTTCCTGGACCAGCTTGGTAATTTCAGCACCATACATCTCAAGGCTTTCATGTTGAGCATGCTAACTCCTGGAAAGACTGGCCTTGAACTGGTCCATTAACTGCTTCTGCCTGAAAGCCTCTTTAACTCGCTCTTTAACCTCTGTATAATCAGACTTCAGTGGTGCGGAAGGACAGAAATGCCCACAGCTAAAATGCTGCTTTGCTCTGGCAAGTGGGGAGATTTCTCACAAGCTCACTGACATAGCCTCTTGTGCTGACTGCAACCTCCATCTCTCCCAGCTGAGGAAGCTGTGAAGGGAGATGGCAAGTACATTTTCAATCCCCTGCCATGATATAATTCTTTGGCCTCTCTGCCGAACTTCAGCTGGTCTTGGACCACGTTAGTGAATGAAACTAACCTGTGCACTAACTAATAGACGCCAACTTAAATGAGTCACAAACACACATAAAATTAACAGTAACGACACCAAACAACATTATCTTTCAGGTATGGAGCCGATCGCTGCCACCAATGAAAGTATCTTGGTATCTTGTGTATCTTCGGTTTGCCTACATAAAATGACGAATTCAGCTTTTCTTCTCACACACACTCAGTGTTTTGAGCCCATAAATAAAAGATTACATAAAGTGCATGCTTGAGATCTGCTGAACACCAACCAGCATAGATGCAATATTTCAGCATAGATTCATATAAAGGTTAAGTTAAAGGGTTATAGTTCAATAGAGTCCATTTACTTTCCAAGGGGAATATTCTGTCCTTGCATTTCAAGGAAATTACATAGCGATAATGCACTATATTCTCATTAATGGACATGGCGTAGTGCAGTCTATTCATGTTCTCCATGGAAACCTGACATTGTATATTGTACTTTGTTGGGTTGTGCACTCGTTCATTGGTGACATTCTAGTAGTCCCTGCAGATTGGCTGGGACTACCGACAAAAGCAAAATGAAATGACATTATCCACGGGTCCCCTGGCGAGGTCCAGACTGGATTGGGACAGAAATAATCTATTTTTTGGAGAGAAATATTTTTTTACAGATTTTTCAGTGATTATCCTAGGACTGGAAAATGTGTCTGGAGGTAGTCTTTGATGTCAGAAACAAGTTGAAAGTGTGGTCGTATAAGCTTGGCATAACAGTAGTGACCACGTGATGGTTCCCAATGCTGAGTACGTATCAAACAATTGGCAAGTTGAGATCAATGATATCCACGTCTTCAAAAAGTCAAACAAAAATTGAGGTCTCTTTTTCAAAGCTCCAGTGAAGTAAAACACTGTTTTAATGTAGTAAGACCCATAGGAAGGCTTTCTAAATAGCTATGTATGCATGGACAGTGAATGAATGATGGCTGTGGCAAATAAATGGCTGTGGGTTTATAATTGTGGTTCATATCAACTGGCACTTTACAAATGAGACAGATATGTCGCATAAAACAAAGAGAAAAAGTATATTGATTATATTATCAATACAATATGATTATGTGATATGATAAAAGATGGTTATGACAAATGTGAAGTACGTTAGGAAAAAAAGATCAAACCTACCCATTTTTCCACATCTACATGCTGTGTGGAAATGAGAGAAGAAAGGAAAAACAAAGTAAGTGTCCTTAGTGTTGTAACAAACAGAAACACATCATCTATCAGCTAGATAGAGGGAACTGTAGGGCAGGCAGTGGTCATGAAGAGATGCTATAGATGCTTTATATCGCAATTTACTTAAAAAATTACAATGTTGTCGATGAAATAGTTGATTTAACTGGAGCCAAGGAGATACAGTTAACATTAAAGCTGCTATAGGTAAGATCTGAGAGATGTAGAAGAGAGCAAGATTTTGAAACTAAACGACCAAAAAATTATCCATCACATCGCTGTGAGCAGACTCATCAACACAAGTTGTCCCATGATATCTACCCGACATTCACCACTATGATGACTGGAGAAATCAAAACCCCAAAAATAAGCAAGGATCGCTCAGCGTGTCATCATGCTAATGAGTCTACTCAATTAATTAGACTATACAATTATATGCATGGGTTTTAGAACATAATACTGAAGTTTTGTGATACATACAAATTAGATTCACCTTGCTATGCTCATGAAATCACTTCAGTGACTACCAGAAATTCACACAAAACTAGGGTAAAGTGCTGTGTGATGTCACACGCGTCCAATGTACAAAGATTCACTTCACTTCAGTTATTACAAGGCATACGCTACAGTACGGTTAGTATTTCTTCTCAAAGTCTATGATCAACACCAACTTCACCTCATTAAAACAGATTTTGTCAAACATTAATGGGTAACTTAATCTTTAATTTTCTTGTTCAACCATTGCGAATGCATTTGGAGACGTTTGTTTAGATGGGGAAGTTCATGACCTTTGTTCATCAAACTCTGAAATCTACACAAGGAGCATCACACCAGGAATGTATATATATGATCGAGGAGTACAGAGCTTGGAAGAACCCAAATATGTATGTTTTTACTGAATGTCCATGGGGAATACGCTCCAGTTGACGCGTCCAGCCAAGAAAAACAGTAGTCTCATGAGACCAACCTGATCTTGCTAATTCACATTCTGTTTCTCTCTGCATCAGTCTGTCCTTGAGCCTGTTGCAAACTTCTTCCAATATGTAAAAGATGACTGTATCATCAATGCTATGGGGAGGGACTTTCAGTTCATGTCAAACAAGGAGTGCTGCAGTCCGCAGATTGGAGCACATTTACTCCCAACCGGCAAAAAAAGCAAGGGTGTCATTTTGTTATCTAATCAGATGAGCTGCAGTATTTTGAACAACAAGGTCTTGACCATATATGTAAAAATTATTTAATATCTAGATGATTTCATGAGGCAAAAAAAATTGAGGCGACACGTAAAAGAAAATCTACATTTAGGAGCCTTGCGTCATGATGGACAAAGGGTTTCACAGAGCCAGTTTGAAATGAAATGTCCATTGACCTGGCAATCTATGTGAAGCGTGTGATGCAACGGTACGTGGTGATTTGTATGTGAATTAGGGGAAGAGAGAGCTAAAGCTAAAGTAAAAGTAAAAATTAACATGGTGAATAAAAAGTTACCAAATAAACAACGTGTAAGATCTAATTATGAATTATGAGCAATACTGTTCCACAAATATTTTTGTTTCCAAAATATCCCACCTACAATAAATAAAATAAAATCGTATCCAATATAAAAGAACATACATTTTAAGACTAAGTAAAATCAAAGGAAGAAATCAAGCATTTTTATGCTTGATTCAATCAAGCAGTTTATATCTGCCAAAACTGATTTGATCCACAAATGTAAATAGGATTCAGAAATTAAAACTTAGGAGTGGAAAATTATGGAAAGACATTAAAAAATAATTTAATTTATACTTAAACAAAATAGCAACAAATTGAAGGGCTGTCAAACTGTTAGCGCATGTTATATTCAGACAAATCTCAACCAATGTCTGAAAATGACTTTAAAGTCCAGAGTGAACTCCCTTGTAGAACAGTGAAGCAAAGGAACATATTACTCAGAATAACTATAATAATGATCTGCTATTGACACAATATGAATATAATCTCAACCTATTTTTATCTAGATAGAAAAAAACAAAGAAGACATACTGCTTTGAGCGGTAAAAGCAGCAGCGCCATAAAGATACTTGAATCATCTCGCAAAAACATTACATAACCATGATAATTAAATAACATTGCCAATATCAATATAGACATATTGCCAAATGTATTGCCAAAGTACAAAAATACTATTTGTGTTGATATAGTGGTGCAAACTATTGAATGAGACAAATAGGAAAGCGAATGAGACAAAGGAGAGCCAACATGGAAAGGCTTGCGACTACTTGCAGACATCAGCACGGCTCTGGGACCTGGTGCAAAGGAGGACGGACGCCGCGCAAAACACACACCAGCCATCCAACTTAAGCATGCATTTGCGATGAAGTAAGACAAAGAATCCAAACAACTGCCACTGTGTGCATGATTTCTGTGTTAAGGAGAGGCAGGCATTACACCGAGGAGCGTATTAGGAACCGTTGGTATGCTCTCTGTTAGCTAGAGTACATTACATAGGACTCAGATGGAAGTGAATGAGGGTAACAAAGCAGGTGAGAGTTCAACGAGCAACAGAGATTACGAGAGCTTGTCTGTTGGTCTTGGAGAGGTTCCTAGCCCACCGCACAGCTGAACAATAATAAACCTTCAAGCATGCTTGAAGGAGGACCACTCTATTCAGCATAGGTAAAATACAAACACCCTGCAGGATGAATAAGCCCTCAAAACAAATCCTGTCCCGTCACACGATTGTTATTTCACCACGAGAACTCTCCACAGACTGCATTTTTGGTTGGCCCACCTCAAAGCCTAAGCAGCTTCCTGCCAGCGCCCCAGATATATGATGGGGGTTCAGTGGGATGCATTGACCTGAATTGCAACCCTACCTGTTAGGGATGAAAAGGATGTGGAACGCCTACATCATGCGGCCCCCAGGGTCCCTTGGGACTCCCCTTTGGACTTGCACACTTCCATCATTAAATATATTAATCTGGCCGGCACCTTAGTTTACCATCTCATGCACATAGTAGTGTGCATGCTATATGAGAGCTTTTGGGGTGATTAACTAAACTCTGGATCTGTAAAATAGAAATTAAAAGCACAGACTGTTTTGCAGGGACAGAGCAATGGACAGTGTAACCTCTGACAATGATCGGCGTAGTGGTCTACCGTATGTCATGGAGCATACTGGACATTATACTGCATGTTATCTGTATGTATGTGGATAGTCATCGTCGCATGTGCATCTCTTATATCTGCTCAAGCACTTATGCTACTAAATATGCACCGCATACCTACTTGCCACATCAACTTTGTGTGTCGCAATGATGTGCTCCAAGCATGGATGCATGTGTGTGTGTAATAAACAAATTATACTGTCAGTCTACACCTGGGATATTCTACTGATCCACATCAGTTTTTTGCATTCTTAACCATTTTATATCTCAGTCCCATTTCCCTCAAGCAGCTTCTGCCACGAGCCAGGCTGCCATTGTCAAGAAGAATTTGCCCTTAATGACTTACCTGCTTTAATGGTTCAATAAAAGAAAACATATCCCCATTGCTTGCTCATACCAAAGCTGTGTGGGTTTCTCCTGTGTAGGTGTCATTTGATTTTACTTGTAAATCTTTTTGGTCAGTGTGTGGGTAAGCATGAAACCGCGGCTCCATGACGGCAGCGTGCGACTCACCCCTTCAGCCTTCTCCTCTGTGTTGGCCAGCATCTCCTGCAGCGCCCGTACCGACAGCGACTGCTCCAGAACAAATGCGCAGATGGACAGGTCTGGAGGCACATTCTAAACAACACAAAACCACACACCAAAGTGTATCAGAACAAAGCAGTGCTTCAGATCACCACATTCAACATGTTACACAAACTTTAGTATACATACAGTACAGTCGTGAAATATTTCACTTTCTGCTAATTCAGCAATGGCATTGCACACAAAAGTGTGTGTGTGTGTGTGTGTGTGTGTGTCCAGCCCTACTAAATTACTGAAGACACACCACTGGCACTCGCACAGAAGTGCGCACAGTAGAAGTTAAATCTATTAAACAAAAGTATGACAGTAGCTTAGATAATTTATATGAACAAACCATCAACAGTTTGATGATTCTTATGTGTATGTGGTGTTAATATTGGGAGAATTTAGGGATTTAGGGATATATTTTTGTATTAAATCATACACATCACATGACAGCGACTACCTCTGTGTGTCTCTGTGTAGTTGATTAGGCTTACACCTTGTTAACAGTTCTGAATTGCGTGAATAAAAATATACACATGTAGACACATAATCTATATGTAGACACATAATCTGAGTGCAGACACTTGGTAATCCAACGTTCTGATGTCATCATGTTGAGGGAACCTTTACCTTGGAGTTGGATGTAGACTCTAGAAAGCACAGTCTGTTTCCAAAGCCTTCGGCTGCCAGACAAAGCTTCTGCTGCTCTTTGTGAACTGTGGCAGAACACTGCAGCACCACCTCATCGTCCTGGGACAGAAAAGAAGATTCATGAAAATGTCAAATGAATGCCGCCTTGCAAAGCCAACCTTAATCTTGCAAGCTTACTTCCGGTTTTTCCCCTAGATATGAGTCTGGAACCCAGATGGACAGCCTGGCTTTGAACATTTTTGCCAAATAAATTTGCAAACATTTTAAAAATGAAAACAGTTTTATCTGCATGTCATCTTTGGTCCACATGGGGGTGTTGCTCTTTCTGCTCAAAGGCACTCAGGATTGTTGCCTCTCAGAATCATGCTCATTAAACGTGACATTCACTGGCTCCAGTGGGGCTGAGGTGTTGAGGCAAGCATTCTCATTGTAATCCCTTTCACTACAACCTACTAATACCTGTATTTTAGTGAACTTTCTGTTCTTACAAAAATAAAAATGTCCACTGCACTCCAGCACAATGGAAAAAGTAGGCATCCACATGTATCCGTGTACAAATAAAAATAAAATGCACAGCTGAATATTAAATGATGTGGACTAGACCTAGGGGCAGCTTCGTAAAGGTACAGTATCTTAAGAACAAAAATCTTCCTCACTGCTGTCACTTCTTATGATTGGATTCATTGATAGACAAAAAGAAATTAAGATAAGTTTGCTTGTCCTACGTTGTCCCAAGAACTGTTTTGCCTTGATTTAGGATTTTTTTTAAATGCTTCTTTTTACAATATGTGTGTCATCTCATTGTTAGGTGTTGCTGCTCACTGATAAAGAAATGTGCACGATATAATTATTCTAATATAAAAAGGACATGGGTCTAGGGTACACACTGCACAAGTAAGTAAAATCCTGAAAGGTGATAAGAAATTGTGCTATTTACTATTTGATTGTTAGTTGATTTACGCGTAACCAAACATGGCCTGAAACTACTCACAACCAATAAAATAACTTCTAAAGATATTATTGTAAACAAAATCTTAAGGCAATTAAAGGTTCTAAGGAAAATATTGATGAATAGGAGTTTAAGAACAATATTAGGAAGTTTGTAGAATTTCTTGTTCGGAAACTATCTTAACATACATATTGTGAATCTGGTCCCTGATTAACAAATTAATGGTTGATGGTTTGAATTGATTAATTTACAGTTCCACTCACGCCTATACACACACACACACACACACACACACACACACACACACACACACACACAATTATTATAAGATGAATCCAACATTACATGAAATTATTAAAACATTAAACTCAATTATATTTGTTGTACTAATTAAATGAAAAAAAAAAATGAACAATGGCGCGCATGACACCTTTATACATCACCACCCAATGGGTGCATAGCCCCTGAAGACGAGCGCACAGAATAAAGAATGTATTTGTGACTTTATCTATAAATATGAACAGGGTCCTATATGGTTTAATGCAGATATCATGCACATTCACATCAGCTCTGTGCAGATCAGCATATATTTTGAGAAGGGGCAGTCTTCCATACGCAGAAGAAATGGTGAGGTAGGTATGGTAAGTCACTGAAATCATGTGTGCACCACTTCAAGGCCTAGCCATCACTGGTGAGACACACGGCACTCGGAATGTGATCATTCGTGACACGATTTGGCCGAGCAGATGAAGCCCCAGCTAGCCGCTAGCTACTCTCAGACTAATTGGTGTGAATTTTGGGGTGACTGGGAGGTTATGATGGCTGAGGAAGGAGAGGACAATGTGAATAAAATGTGGTTGATGATGACCTTGACGGAAACACACCCAACCTCCGTGACTCGCATTGATAAAACATCCAGCTGTCACAGATTTACACAGTGACCAAAGATGGCTCTTCGAATCTGATAAACTCATGGACGAAAGATACCTGGTTCCATCACAGAATAACTTTTCTCAAGTCACCATTCCAGAAAGTTACAACACATGCTGGGAGATCTGAACTGGGTCAAGATGAACACGATGCCTCGCATCTTTGGTCCAGTCAAAGACAGAGCCCTACATCGGCCTCACTGGAAAAGTTCTGGATCAAAACTTTGAGCTGGATCCACCCAGGGACAAGAAGGGACAACGATTATTGGGCAGGTTGCTGAAAACAAATCCAGGCCCCACTCCTGTTGGGGTAGTTTAAGTTGAGCTTCAACAGCAAATAGCTGTTGAAGCTCAACTTAACAGCTACTTACTGTCCCAACATTGACAGTGAGGCAGACCCTTTAGTGGACTGGCCTGGACTCTTTC
>OMKQ01001101.1:0-10426 GCA_900302335.1 Phycis phycis
GAATTGGTTCGCTCTCTCTGGCGACACCTCATCCATCCTTTTGACAAAGTGCCTTCCGGACAGCGCTTGATAATTAATGTGCAGCGTCGAGCAGGGTGCACTTTGTCATCCCACCGAGAAGTGTCCGCTTTTAAAAAGAGCCCTCCACCTATTCTGCCCGGCTTCAATTAGGCAAAAAATCTCGGGTGATTTATTCCTTAAAGGGGAAGTAGTCACGCAGTGGTGTCTTGGGGTGGATTTTTTTCTGCGTTCGTGCCAGAAGGGGGGAAACGGTAGGAGTTCAAGAGAATGGTTTTAACTTTCACCCTTTAGGTGAGAGCTGCATTCACACAAAGCTGTAACGGCTTTAAGTATAATTGATGGAATCTGTCATCCCAACATCTTTTTGGTATCGTCTGTCTACTTTCGATAACTTCACTGGTCAAATACGCTGGGATCGCAACTCAGACAACAGGCCTGTGTTGTTGTGCAATCATTGCGTTTACATGTTGGTGGTGTATTTAAGTTGTTTTAACATGTCTTTTTTTTGTTCCTCGCAAATCAGACAGACAACACAACAAAAATTAACAAAGTATTCTTTATTTTTGATTTAAAAAAAAAAGTCAGATAAAAAACGTCCTTCCACAATGAGATGTCTGTCCCCTGATAACAGAATCATCAACTTTATGCATTCACTTTATATAGCACCCTCCAAACACATCATCATCTTCATCTTACATCGTTCTTATTACAAAATTCGAAACCATTCAAAGTAAAATTGAGTATACGATGGTAAAATAAATATCGTAGTGCTGGCATACATTTTAATTAAAAGCTGAAGCAAAACGTTTTAAGTCCGGAATAATTGCTGAGGCATACCTCATCTGTTGTGGACGTTACGTAGTGCACACAAACTCCACCAACAGGTGGAGTCGTTCATTCAGGTAATTTGGGTCTGTGGGAATGGCAGTGCCTAAATTAACATAACGAGGCACAGTACACCACTTTTACACCTCTGTGATAAGGGCACGTTCCCACAGGAATAGTTATACATGATTAGGTGGTGATAGAAAAGGTGACATGTTGTATGAGAGACATTATTGGGAAGATGCTGACTGTTGAACATCAGAACAATAAATTAGCAGGGTTTCAATCCAGAACCAAATTCAGCTGGGAGTCAGAACCAATTCACAAATCTTCCAACACTCTCGTCATGTTTTTTTTTTAGTGTAATTAATTGCCACTAATTGAGTGTAAGTATCACTTCACCATACATTTCAATTCACATCATTTGCCACACTAAAATGAGTCGCACACTGCTTGAGTTACCAGTTGAAATGTTTTATTGGCAACAACAAAAACCTGTACAGTGCATATTAGGTGTATTTAGCACAATAACACATTAATGCAAATAACAGTACATAAAAGTAAATTGAATGAGGAATGGTTGATATTGAAGTAGATTTTTTTTCTAAATTGACATTTAAACAGCCTATCATATTCTATTTGATTGCAAGATGACCTCATTTGCATATTATGCTAAACCTAAACAGCCTGGACTCACGTCACGTGACTGAAAAGACACAATGGGCTGAATTTGTTCAGTCGTGATGAATATAACTTTACCATTAAAATGATCAGAGAGGATGCCTTCAGCTGAATGCAACATTGTGTACAGCCACGTCTTCTCCTTAATGGCATAAAAGCCAGGGTTTTACTTTGATAACAAAGCAATTAAATAGAATCTGATCAAGAAATTCACTTCATGAATAGAGACTAAAAGAAATAAATAAATACCACCATTAACTTAATCCCCCTTCTTTAAAACCACCAAACACAAAGACACATGATCAACTTTACGATCACATTTTGTGCTGAAACGGAATTAAAACACGGTATGAATTCACGACGACGTACTGCATCAGAGACGGAAAAGAGCAGAGTTTCCAGTGAATGCCTTTTTAGCTAAAACAACATCCTACCCTCACACAGTACGTTGGCTGGTGGACCAGTACAGCAACAGAAAAAAACAGTATCACGTTTTAGTCAGGTAATCAAATAAACATTTTCTAGAAGCAGGCTACTTTTCTGTGCAACATTTTGATATTGCCCCTGAACTACTGCAGCGGAAAACCGTCCAAAAATAGTGTTCTTCATCCCCAAATGGTACACCGCTTTAAATAAACGAGTCTGTCTGTCTGCTTCTATTGTGTTTGCCAACATTCACGTACCTTTGTCCACCATTTTAAAAGCATTGGACATTATTCAGTACCCAAGAGGTTTGTTAGCTTAGCACTGACTCACATGATTGTACAACCAAAAAACAAGCTAGGACCTGGATAATCATTAAAACAATTGGAAAAAGGGAGCACATTTTCACGAGCGAGGTTGGAGGAGAAATACCCACACAAACCATCTGAGGTTCCACATTACACACGCCTTCATAAAGATGAGCCAGTCCTTTTGTCTACCTTCTACTACAAAATGAAATCATCATCCATCTCCTCCATCTACAAAGACGGAAGAATCAGTGGTCCATTCCCGTGTTGGTCCCTGGGCAGACATCATACAGTGTTCCTACATATCAGTCACGTTCCGTGAGATGTAGCGGGTTTAAATCAGGGCGGAGGGCCTAAAAACGGAGCTCCGCCTTCAGCCTTCTACCAGTGTCTCGAGTCCACCAGCTCGGGACGCAGGCTCACTTTCTTCAGCGTCTCGTAGCCCACCACCATCACGATAGTGGTGGGCGTGGAGGAAATGATGCGGGCCGAGAGCCCCTTGGTCATCCCCCAGGCGCCCTCCTCGGCCATCAGCTGTTTGAAGGTCTCGACGATGGACGACCGGCCTTCCACCTGGTGGACACACAACAACAGCCACTTCACGAGCGGGAACCTTGGCTCTGTGTTTGTGAATGGGTTTGCGTCTTGACGTTACGCCTATGCACAGCGCAGTATGCCTGTGTAATCAATGGACATTTAGTGTTTGCTGCCCCCGATTTCCAAATACAACCTAGACCCCAATTTCCGAACAGTCTGACGGTGCCTCATTGTGGGACAAGCACATGTGACACTCATAATACTTACAATGGGCTTCAACGCTTCCTAGCTAGCCTAGGCCTGGCACATAAAAGGAGCAGCCCTGTAATTGGGTGTTATGAGCGCCACCTGTGTTTGTCCTACTATGACACCTCTGTGAAAAGGGTCTGTTGAACATCCCCCGGCCCCTCCATGTACACAGCCGCCCTTACCTGCACTCTGGCTCTGACCACGTCCATGGGGTTGGTGACTGTGGAGGCGGTGGCAGCGGCGAGTGGTCCAGCCATGGCCTGCAGCAGCAGGTGAGGGCAGTCACTGGGGGCCCACTTGGAAAGCTGTTCTGTTTAACAATAACATCAATCATATTTAGTCTCTTACGAGAGTGGATCGGAGTGACAACATCAATGTTATTATCGTCATCACGACTATAATGCTTACCAGCATAAAAATGGTAAAAAGGCCACCAGACGGCACTATTCGGGATGTACGTGAGCAGAGAAGCCACGTATCCCCTGTAGAAGCCCCGGAATCCATCAGCAGCAAAAATCTGTGCCATGATGTCCCTGGTCTGGCCGAACATCCTCTTGGACATGCCCTCCTGAACCTTGGCCTGGAGCTGGAAACGGGTGGGGTGTCCCCCTTGGCCCTGCATCATCAGCTGCTGGGAAACCACGTCTATCGGCACGGTGATGCTCTGTGCCACGAGAGAGGCTGAACCGCCGGCCACCAGTGACTTCACCGTGTTGTTGTGGGAATAGTTGGACACGTACTTCCTCACCAGTTCGTAGGTGGTGATGTAGGCCTGGCCTGAGATCAGCGTGAAGGAGTTGACCATGAAGCCACGATATAGGCCCCGCACGCCATCTCTTCGGAGGATCTTAAAGAAGGCGTCAAAGGTGCCGCTGTAGAGAGATTTGCCCTTCTGGACCTGCAGCCGGGTTCGGATGAGCGTGGCAGGGTAGACCGTGGCCCGGATGGACATGGTCATGAACACCCCAAAGGAGTAGAATTTCCTTTTGTCTAGATCCTCCCATTCTATGATTTGGATGTTTCTCTTCTGCTGCATCCTTCCACCGCTGAAAGACCCTCATCAGAATAAACCTTTAATGTTAGAAATACATTTGGTCAGAGGCTTGACAAAGATTTTACAATGTACGCGGGCAGGGGATTTCAGTTTCATGATTGCCAGGCCAAAGCTAGCTGGGTTACAAAGGTCAAACCACTCAGTTGGGGCAATCTCAATGAGGTTTCGCAATGTAGATATGCCAGTATTGCATCGTGTATCATTATTAAAGTGCCACGGGTAAAGTTTTCGTATTCTGAAGAGAAAAGTAGCTGAATGTTAACGAGCCAAAACGTCCAAAGCCATACCACAGCTCTGAGGACTCGATGTTCCCGACAGATGTAGTGGCGCCTGATTCGTCGATAAAGTTTAAATCAACAGGGAATTAAAATACACAAAAGGGGCGTTGGTGCAACAGTGGATTTCAAAGAGTTGTTCATTTTAAATTAGTTATTTTCACTTGTTAGCAAATGTCTGAGCTAAATTAGCATTGCACACTAAGCTAGCTCCCAACGGTGAACATTAGCTTTAGAATGAACAAGCGTTAGCCTAAAACCTTACCTTGTATCAGAGCTGGTTTATGTCCAACTCATTGCCCTCGTCCCACTTGCAGTGTCGCGCAAACGAAGTAAAACAAGCTATTGTGATTGGGGAGGTATTGTCTTGAGAAAGGTAGCAGCAGAAACTGCAAGCATGAGTTGATGAACAGCCCGGACAGGAGTTGGTATCTGTCCTTCCGGTGACGGTGTAAACCGTACCGTTCTGTACAGTCTGCGGGTTTCTGCAGGACAGGTAAATGGATGATCCAGTGGTTCAAAAAGTAAACCACATTAGCCCACGAAAGAAAGTTTAATTTGAGTAGTTGTGTACCTCGCGTGTTCTGCTCCCACGCCTTGTGTGTGGAGAATGTATGAAGGAAAAATAAAATAAAATCCAGCAGAGCCATCGTTGTAAAGACAGCGTTGAACGTTTGTAATTGTTGGCTTTCTACACGGTTTACCAGCCAGTGTTTTAACATGTAATGAGTCTTTAGGCAAAGAATAATAGTCCAATAGTGACACTAGTGTATCCACGTTTGTATATGATCTATATCCATTATACGTCTTTATCCATGAGGGAATAGCCACTTAGTTGAGCTTCAAATGTATCATTTATGTTACAAAACAGACATGTCCAACAATATTTCATAGATGTTCAACGTTTTATTATTAGTATTGTCACATTTTCAAAACGGACCTAAAATGTAGGTACTGGGCAGCAATAGCTCAGCGGGTAGAGTGGGTCATCCACTAACCGGAGGGTGTGTGGTTCGATTCCCACCTCCAACTGTCCACATGCCAAACCCGACAAATGTACTGATTGTAAGTCACTTTGATGCCCTAAAAGTACTGCATTGCAAAAAACTACAAATGTATTCCTTATTTAACAATGTTGGCACAATCAGCTCCATGGCTCCACCCTCTGACAAAAATCAGCCTCAGGAACTGGTAGAAAGGTTCTGTGGAAATAAATGAAGGAAATTTACATTAATAATAAGTTATTGGTGTGGACAAAGAATAATTACATTCAATGCATACAATACCTTCTTTCTGCATTGCACCTTCTGGCGTCTCCATCTGTAGAACCATCAAAGACGTTCTACAATGGCCGGGTCCAAATAACCTTGAGTGGTTGGGTAAAAGCTTGTGTTAGAATGTGGCAAACCTCTTTGAGGACATCAATATGGTAAAACCAAACTTCCAACTTTAGCGTAAAAAGCGCAAAGCCATTTAAGACAATACCGTCAAAATATGTTGTGGCATTTTGAGTAATGGCCAGTTGGTCTCAGAATATGTATGGTTATACATCACTAGTTCAGCGTGGTGCATGTTTTCTCCTCACAGACCATACCGTATTAAGAGCGATTAGTCTGAGAAATAATCAGTTGAGCCAGATGACATTACCTGATGGGCATGCTGGATCCCTGATACAATCTTCACACAAAATGTCTGCATCCTTGGCTGTGGTAAAACATTTATAAAGTGAGATTAGTGATGAAAAATTACTTGAATAACTTTTGAACATTTGGCTTTTGTTAATCAGAGACACTAAACCTTTGACCCAACAAGGGCATTTTGATAAGGAATTTTACATAAGCTCAAGTCTAATCAATGACAATACTATTTGTAGGTCTCAGAAATCAATGGGGTATACATCACTAGTTCAGCGTGGTGCATGTTTTCTCCTCACAGACCAGTAGCCAGTCACGTTTTATACAAATACAGGTTCAGAAGTATTCTTACCAGCATCCGTTATAGAGCAGCCATCTAGCTCTTTGGGTGTCACTGGATCCTCTCCTGTTGTGAAAAAGTATTTCAATTTTGTAAAAACAGATTACAAATGTAACATGCATTCAAAATACAGAACCTTTTGATCAGTCAAAATGGCTGCCAGTGTTTGCCTTACATTTTACATCCATCCATTTTACGTTGAATTTAAATTAACAATTATTCTAATTTGAGCAACAGCTGGTTAAATCCTGGTTGGTCTCAAGATGTTGGGGTCTACATCAGTAGTTCAGCACGGTGCTGAAGTTTCCTCACAGAACATACCGTTTCTAGAACGATTAGTCTGAGAAATTATCAGTTGAGCCAGATGACATTACCTGATGGGCATGCTGGATCCCCGATACAATCTTCACACAAAATGTCTGCATCCTTGGCTGTGGTGAAACATTTATAAAGTGAGATTAGTGATGAAAAATTACTTGAATAACTAACATTTGGCTTTTGTTAATCAGAGACACTAAACCTTTGACCCAACAAGGGCATTTTGATAAGGAATTCTACATAAGCACAAGTCTAATCAATGACATACTATTTGTAGGTCTCAGAAATCAATGGGGTATACATCACTAGTTCAGCGTGGTGCATGTTTTCTCGTCACAGACCGTGCTTGTTTTAAGCGATTACTCCATACAGAATGGTATGAGCCAGGTTACGTTACCTGATAGGCCAACTGGAACCACGAGACAAACACACAGAATGTCGCCAGATCCTCGGCTGTGGTAAACAATGTGGGCAGCAGTATTAGTACAAACACGTAAGGATTGGAAAGTTCCTTAACGTTAAGCGCCTTTATTATTCCCATTTACATTCCCAAATTGTGAACACGCTAAACATTTGATCCTTCAAGGGGATTTGGACTAGGACTTCTAATAAAAAGATTCGATCAGTAAGCAATATGTTGTTGCTTTTGAGGTCTCAGATAGTAATGTGTTATACATCAAGCTCTCAGCGTGGTGCATGTTTTCTCTTCATCGACTCAAAAGAAAAAGGTGGTTGTAGAAAACGTGCAAGTTTTTTTCTCCTCACCAGAATAACTTTCTTCATGGTAGCATGGGCCACGATGGTGGCTTCACGTAATGCATCCATGGATAGTTGACTGGAGGTGGGGGAAAAGTGAATCTCAATTTAGAACAATGGTGTCAGACTCAATCCATGGAGGGCCGGGCCGCTGCATGTTTTAGATGTTTCTCTACAGCAACACACATGATTCTAATGATCAGCTGATCATCAAGCTCTGTAGAGGCCTGATAACGACCCATTCATTAGAATGGAGTAGAGAAACATCTAAAACATGCAGGGACACCGGCCCTCCATTAATTGAGTTTGACGTCCCTGATTTAGAAGGTACTTGGTAACTCGTGACATGCAACATCTATTGCAATTTGATAGAAACAGTCGAAACAATCAATTATACCTATTATCGGGATATGCCTATTGCTATAATAACGGTATTGCAAAGTATAAAGACAACACAAACGAGTAATTTGAAAACTATTACGCACCTCATCTTTCTGCTGCCTCGCCACGAGGTTGTCGAAGCAGAAGAGGTAGAACGGAAGTGCATCACGCAAATATCCGTGAATCCAACAGACAAAATAAAAGCCCCCAAAGGACTTACAAAACCTTGGCACCTAAAAATTATGTCATTGTACTATTCCATTCAACACAAATATAGACATTGTCAGACAGTCGTCCACTCTTTCAAGTACATAATTTCCAACTGTAAACCAGTAATGTACATGTAATGGCCATTTTTATAAAGGCACGTTTTCAGCATCCTGTGAATCCCCCCAGACGGTAGAGGGTGCTGCTGTGTCTCATAGTCTCCACCACAACATCCGTGTGTGTCAAGCAACAGCAAACTGAAAGTGGACTTTTCACCAAAAAGGTATGCCAGTGTTAATAACCTAGCTTTCTAGAAAGGCCCCCCTCCCCCAAAAAAGATGCTGTATTACACGCCGATAAGACGTTACATGTATGTTAATTAGAAATTGTATTTATCGTGCCTTGCTAACTTTACAGGCTAGCTATGCTAAAGATATTGCTAATTCATCCTCGTCCATGTAGAAGCGCTGGGAGTACCGGTGGAGCTCACCAACTGGACCCCTTCTTTCCATTAGAAGAACAAACACAGAGCCATAGATTACATGTCTTCAATATTAGGCTGGTGGTCCCCACCATCACAAGTTTAATACGTCCCAGGTTGTAACGTTATGATAGAACCGTGTCAGAACCGTGTACTGTAATGTCCCATTAAACGGTGTGCTGGTGTTGTATTTTCAATTTACAACATGTTTTTCTGATGATTTCTTTCTATTTGTTTTTACAGGTGTTAAGTGTTTTTTAAAAGAAAAAAAATGGTAGGTATCTGTTTCTTGACTTATTAAACCTAGCAAATAACAAGACAAATAACACGTTATTTAATAACCCGTTTTTTATTGTTTCATGCAGTCTCGCAGATATGATTCCCGGACAACAATCTTTTCTCCCGAAGGCAGGTCTTATGGCTCTTTTACACCATAATCTTTAATGAAATTTAATCAAGCTGGTGCTTTCACATCCCACTTATTACACAAACGACTCACTGACGCCGTGTCTTATTACAGGACGCCTGTACCAGGTGGAATACGCCATGGAGGCGATAGGTCACGCCGGCACATGTCTAGGGATCCTCGCCAATGACGGCGTGCTGTTGGCAGCGGAGAGGCGCAATATCCACAAGTTGCTCGATGAGGTTTTCTTCTCTGAGAAGATCTACAAGCTGAATGAGTGAGTCAAATACGAACGGACGGGCGTGACTTATTAAATACTCAAACATAGAGGCGACATTGTATAATTATCAATTGATTTACTCTACCTCATGCAGATGTTTGCAATGTTCTAACCCGGAATCTTGTTGATCTCTTTTAGAGACATAGCATGCAGTGTTGCTGGAATCACATCGGATGCTAACGTCCTAACAAATGAACTGCGGCTTATTGCACAGAGGTATGTCCCAGAAGAACATCCTTCCATTGTTGATTCATTAGTTTCTCAGTGCTTCTAGTCAGGCTGTAATAGGCCCTTTTCACAGAGCTGTCATCGTAGGACAAACGCGGGTGGGTAGTAGATTTATCCTCACTAGTTTACTCTATTCCATTACCCGTCCCCTGATACATAAAAGCAGATCCATAATTTGTTATGAGTGACTCCTGTGTTTTATCCTACGTCTCTGACATGGCTTCCTATCTTCTCAGGTACTTGTTACAGTACCAAGAGCCCATGCCCTGTGAGCAGTTGGTGACGGCCCTGTGCGACATCAAACAAGCCTACACACAGTTTGGAGGTATTTATGTGCTGCTCTTTACAATACTTGATTTCATATGAAAGTGCTTTTCTATTTGGGGATAGTGCTCGGTAGCAGGTCATAACTGCTGCCTTAAAAACGTTGAGTACCGTGGACTCAAAAGGTGCTGCTGTATTAATGTCTAAGGGACCTTTTGAAATGTGTAGATTTGCTAGTTTAAGGCACTTCTTTTTGGACATACTGACTGTTGTTAATCTGCTGCTACAATTAGCATAAATCCATGGTAAAAAAAAACCCCGCCTTGGGAACTGGGTTTGAGACCAGAGTAAATGCATTCTGAGTATAACACACAACCAACTCTTTTGAGTGAATGGCGTCATGATGTGGGTGTTTTTTTACAGGGAAGAGGCCGTTTGGCGTGTCTCTGCTTTATATGGGATGGGACAAACACTACGGCTTCCAGCTGTACCAGAGTGACCCCAGCGGTAACTACGGAGGCTGGAAGGCAACGTGCATTGGAAACAACAGCGCGGTGAGTTCACTGTCACTGTCACTGTCACTGTCACTGTCACTGTGTGTGTGTGTGTGTGTGTGTGTGTGTGTGTGTGCGTGTGTGAGTGTGTGTGTGTGTGTGTGTGTGTGTGTGTGTGTGTGTGTGTGTGTGTGTGTGTGTGTGTGTGTGTGTGTGTGTGTGTGTGTGTGTGTGTGTGTGTGTGTGTGTGGACAAAACACTGCA
>OMKQ01001103.1:0-10839 GCA_900302335.1 Phycis phycis
GTAATGCGGCCGTTGTACCGGACCGTTGTGGTGAAGAGGGAGCTGAGCCGGAAGGCAAAGCTTTCAATTTACCAGTCGATCTACGTCCCAACCCTCACCTATGGTCATGAGCTCTGGGTAGTGACCGAAAGAACAAGATCGCGGATACAAGCGGCCGAAATGAGTTTCCTCCACAGGGTGGGCGAGGAGCTTGGACATCCGGAGGGGGCTCGGAGTAGAGCCGCTGCTCCTTCGCGTCGAAAGGAGCCAGTTGAGATGGTTCGGGCATCTGATCAGGATGCCTCCTGGGCGCCTCCCGTTAGAGGTGTTCCGGGCACGTCCAACTGGTAAGAGACCCCGGGGGAGACCCAGAACTCGCTGGAGGGATTATATATCTCATCTGGCCTGGGAACGCCTCGGGGTCCCCCAGGAGGAGCTGGAAAGCGTTGCTGGGGAGAAGGACGTCTGGAGTTCCTTGCTCAGCCTGCTGCCACCGCGACCCGGCCCCGGAGAAGCGGACGTTTGATGATGATGATGATGATCTCGCGGACACGTCGTGTTCGCTTGCGGCGACGTGCGCGACCGACGCACCAAAACGGTCGCAGAATACGCGTGGCAGCCATGATGCGTACACGTATGCATTGTCTGCAGCAAGTCAATTCCAACCCTTAGTGGACGACACGCTCTGTCCACCCGCTCTACCCACTGAGCTACTGCCACCCCTGGATGCATTTCCAAAGCCAAAGTCAAAATCCAATGCATGCACAACTTGAAAAGCAATGCACTGATATTGCATACAAAACGAAATGAAACGCAGCAGTGCTTGGAGCATTCCATTGGAAATGAACAAACTTCTGTTGTGAGAAACAATTACTGATTCCGACAGTGTAATTACATTTTGAACTCTGAGCCACTGTTGACACAAGTGCCAACTTGTGTATGAGAGTGAGGGGGTTGTAGGGGGTTGGGTGTGTGCATGACATACCTTCACTGTTAATTAGCATTGAACTGTTTCATAGCCAACATTTTGTGTGGCTGATCACAAGCGTGTGTTGGTCAGTGGGGGGGAAGTAGCGACATGCCCCACTTCAAGTCCCCACTCTGTCATGCAGACAGACATGGTCGCACTCACCAAAAACCCCAGAGCTGTTATGGAAACTTCAAAAATCAGTAAATCATTAAAAAACAAGCAACATCCCCATCAGTCGCTCCACTGAACACCACTGTGTCACCGTGATCTCCAGAGCCCCACATTCATATCTGAGCAACAAAGATGGCAGCCCTTGTGGCTGGCTCCACATTATGAATAAAAAAGCGCAAATAAACCAAATAAATAAATAAATCAGGTGTGCAACAGCCACAGGCAAACCTATTTGCAGAGTTAAAAGCCTTTAATGAAAGAGCAGAGAACGCCACAGTTAAATTGGGCTGTATACATCCTGTGGAGAGAAAAAATTGGAAGGCGGGAAATATTGGCATTGCCTCACGCTCAATGGATTATTCCCGGCGTCGGAATCAAAGAATGTATCAGTTATTATTATGTTGTTGTTTTGAAATAATCCAGGGAGGCTGACGAACGGGAGTGGCCCGGGTCCCAGTTTCAATGATATCGTGTCCCTGTTTTCTATTGGTTGTCACCCCGCCCCTCCACCATGGTCAACAACAAATCCTTCACGTTGCGAAAGTGACTGTAAATTAACATTCCACTTTCATACAAGTAAATATTATGCCTACTGCATGCATTCATTAATAGGTAGAAAAAAATACAGAGACTATATTATTAAGTGTAGCAAGTCAAGTTGGAGACCCCTTTAAAAAGTAAGTGAACCACATGTTTCAGCTCAAATTCAATGAACATTAAAACTATGAATATAAACTATATATGTGACGATGTTTTAAGTGAGTACACGGCGCCAAGTATGCGCGTTAAAATGATCGATGCTATATATGAAATGTGCCACACACCGTGGCATAATACTATATTAAGTTCTTGTACCACCATTGTCCATTATTCATTATTTCACTTATCTACCTCACCAACTTTACTCCACTGCCACTTATTTTACTATTAGGCTGCTCCTTATCTGATTTGATTAGATCTGTTATTATTTATATTGCACATTTATATTACTCTTATTTTATTCTATTTTATTTTATTATGCAAAGTGGTGTTCACCCGGGCTGCAAGAATTTCACTGCTGTTAATGATGTATGTTGTTATCTGGTATGTGCCAATAAACTTGAAACCTTGAAACCTAAGGTTAAACCACTCTAATCACAATTATTGTGTGTCGATTCTATGTTGATGTACACACAAGCTTTTCTCAATGTGTTCGGTTTGCTAAGATACCAGGTGAATCGTTATCATTGCCTTTGTGAAGATGTAAATCAGCCATGATTTCTGCTTGACTTGACACCTCTCATGGTGTACGCACTTTGAATGTGGCTGAAATCTGGCAGTTGGCGTGCCATTGAAATCCATCCTATTCCAAATGAGCGTTCAGCAGCTCCCATAGCTGTATCTTGGTTTTGTCTATCACAAGTAAGAGTGGGGCTTACTTGTGTTGGACTAACTGCCCAGGCTACATTTTCTCCAATAGATCTCGCAAACGAAGAAATCCACAAGTCTGTGTTTGTACACCAGTTAATTCAGAATTATCACTGCCTAAAATGCAGCCACAATCTTCACTTCACTTCAGAATTCAGAATTTTAATTGTGCACCTCTCAGTCTCCAACTCAATGAGCATGCGCAGTGGCATGTAAACACAGAATCAAAACTTGTAGATTTGTTTGTTTGTGTGCACTATTGGTGAAAGATACCTAACCAGGGCAGTATGCACTCACTTGTGTGTTGGAAAAACTAAAGATTTATTGCTCCATTTCATCTTCCCAGTTTCAGAAGACACCTCAACAGGAGGTGAGTTGGAAAAAAAAATCTATTTACATCTTGTCAACAATGAACCTTTGTCTTAACAAATAAGCCAAATCCTTTAAATGTTCTCCTTGACTTCAAAAAATTGCAGCAAACTTATGCTTAGTCCAAACTTCCAGTTCCTGGCCAAAACATCAAAACAATCCAATTATAAAGAATGCCCCGAGAAAAATGTACTTGTGTAAATCTTGCCCCCCCCTGACAAAAGCCCAGTATCTCTTTACGATGGGATTTGTAATGGATTTCAGAGCACTCACGTTTGTCTAATGACCCCAGCATAACGGCCTAAAATAGTCCATTAAGCTGCAATGGGTCGGATCTACTCTCAGGAATGGCCATCACTTTAGCCTCCACCGCCCCTGACTGCCACCTGTGTGACAGTTATTTTGACCTTCTCCTTCCTCCATGTTTTGGTAATGAGCTGGGTTTTCACCAGATGTGTTGGTGAGTAGAGGTGTATATGCTTACACTCGGCCATTTAGCAGACACTGTTATCAAAAGCGACGTATTTGTGAGGCTGAGAACATGTATAGTAGTGGTTAGTGCGTTTGACATGCAGATATTAGATGATACTGCTAAATATAGCTTCCTGATTGGTTAATCATCAGGAAGTGCGACTGCCTCTGATGGATACCAAAAGCTCACAGCTCAGTCTGAGGCATGTTGACACAAAAATGAGGCAAGAAAAGAAATGGAAAAACAAGAATTCTACAATTAGCTTGGAGAGGCAGCTGTTGCCACATGTCAATATGGCAGGGTTATTGCTATTCCATACACAAAACATTTAAAGTTATGCGTTCCACAGTTGTGAGATTTACAGTTGAAAAATATTTGAGAAAGTTCAAAATGACTAAACAGGCAATTAAACAGCACTGTTGCCATGACTGGATTTAACACATGAGCCTACATGAACACAACGCAATAGTGCTGTGTGCAATATACCAAATAGAGTGTACACATATCTCTGATACACTTTGGCGACATTGAAGTCGATTCATGTCATGGCACCAACAATAAAACTGGAAGCCATAAAAACATGATTTATGTAATCAAGTAAAGTAATGTCATTATGCTATGTAGGTATTTCCTGCTTTAGCACTTCATTTTTGTGTATTTGCTTGTTCAGTTCCAGTATTTCAATATTTCTAAAGGAAAAGTGTATTACGACATTCAGACAATTTATGTTTTGAATTGTATTTACAAGTTTAAAATTCCCACTCATCACTCTATTATTGACAATTAACAACAATTGAAATGATTGTCATAGTTCATCGAGCCATTATTTATTCTCGTTTGAATTAATTATTTACTTTACGACAACATTGTGAACAAATTCCTGTCACAAGTGAATAGAGAGCAAAGTGAAGTCTAACAGTGGCTTGCTTTGTTTGAAGAGCAGCCATGAAAAACTAAATTATTCATGTTTTTAATGACCTGAAAAACAACCCCAAATTTGCAATTCAAAATCTGTATTTGACAAATGTTTATAGAAAAAATATCTTAAAACGATTAACTGTATTATCAGAATTCTAATCACAAAATTGTCAAAAGTACAAACAATATATCTTCTGTAGAGATACCTCATCCTTTCAGCACTCAATACAATTATATACACTCATGTAACGTATATAACATGTAATGTTCAAAACTTTACAGACACTTTTTTACAGTTTACTAGTGCTGGCCGAGTTTGCGGTCCCCAATTAAGCACTTTACGTTACATTTACATTTACATTTAGGGGCATTTAGCAGACGCTTTTATCCAAAGCGACGTACATTTGTCATAAGAAGGTGAAACATTTCATTGCTGCTAATACAGTAAGAAAGTCACCAGAACAAGTTTCAAGCATTTCAATTGCTAGGTGAACCATTGCTAGTATACAACATCTCTGACTAAGTGCCGAGTTACAAAGAGCAATTATAAAGTGCGAAGAAGAAAACAAAAAGATATTTTGTTTTTGTTTTTTAAATAGAGGATGGATGTTATGCAAGGTTCAAGTGAATCTCAATCAGATCTCTTACAGCACTACAGCAACATGATTGCTCGAAAAATTCTGTCTGTTAAATTATGTTTAATTAAAATGAAAACTAAAAATAGTGATTTGTAAATTATCTTTGGCCTGTATTACATTGAAAACAATACAAAAGCAGATTATTTGATGTTTTACATCCTGAATTCCTGAAGGTTTTTTCAAAATAAACACTTTGTGCCTTTGTACAATACCACATTCTAATATTGCCATTCCTGTTCACAACAATCAAAAGACGTCAATCAATCAAAAAAACACCAACGGCTGAAGCGTTTCAGGTGTCATTTTGTCCCAGTCTTAGTGCAAAGTGGGGCCAGGTCGGCAGGCAGGTAGGCCACCACCCACACCCTCTTCTTCCACAGCCAAGCCTTTGCCATGTGTGCAGAATGTGGCTTTGCACTGTCTTAATATAATTGACACAGAAATGATGTTGTCTTCAAGACAGCATATGTCGCTCCACAATCTCTACTAATGTTTGGCAACTTACACAACCTGATACCATGACCTTGTTTTTTGTAATTGTTGGTGGTCTGGAGGGGTCATGCCCTTCTTTGTTCCGGAGCACAGAGCGTCTAGTTCTTCCACAATAGTCCTGGAATACTGCCCACAATACGCGTTCCCACTGTGTGATGGTGGGAACAAGTCTTCCTTTCGGCACAACTAACTTTTAACTGGCATTTGTGGATGTAACTACGTACTGTAGTGTTTGACAAAAGGCTTGCCATAGCTTGGCATAGAAATCCTGAGTCCATGTGGTTACATCACTTATTGATCAATGACTTGTCAATGTTCAATTCATCAATGTTCTTGATGAAGTGCAGTCCCAGGGATTGGAAAGCACAGTTTTTCGGCTTAGGCTTGCGCCCTTAAATTCCTTCCTATCTTTCTTTGAGGAACACTGTTTTTTAACATTACAATCATTTTTTCACGCATATACAGTGAAACCTAGATACTTGTGAATTGTTCAAAAACTGAAACTTTTTTCCATAAAAATGTATGTAAAATGAATTAATCTGTTCCAGAGTCCCATGCATGTTGCATGTTTAGAACTTCACACATAATACTTCATGTATAACATCTTACATTTAACCTGGATGAACAGTAATAAAATAACAATAACATCTTTATCACTTCTTTATGCTTTAAAATTGCACATATTATCGATTTGGGCATGCTATAAATTAAATCAAAGCAATATCAGACACACGCTCCCTGTTATCATGCTTCAAGATGATTTCCTTCTTAAACTTGATTGTTGTACGCACTATTGTCCGCTTTTCCTGAGCGCCAGCACTACTTCCCTTCTTTGGAGGCTTGGAGGGCTTAGTTATACACTACATGTATGTTCAAATGGAAAAAAGAGGCAAAGAATAGCAAATAATGATGCACAGAACAAAGACCATTGGAGTGTGAGTCTACTCTGTACAGACTCCACAGCATACTGATGCTCACCTCAGTATCCCCACGTCACCAAAGAGGACAAGTTTTGAAATTTTGCTGTAAATGAAGATCTTGGATGGAAGTCTGTCTAATTTTTTGTTCGAGAAGCGATTTGTTCGACTTAAGAGGCTTCCGAGGTTTCACTGTATTGGCAAACTGGCAATCATCGTTCCATTTTGTTTTAGCAAAAGGACTAGGCCTTCCTGGATGTTGCTTTTGTACGAAATCATCATCATTAATAATAACAATTTTTACCTCATCATTAGCCATAAATTATACTTGTCCCAACAATCTTTGGAATGTTTTGCAGGTCTGAATCACAGGAATGGATGCAATTTTGTTTTCAACTATCTCGTGCTCATACTGCAATACATGCTGCAATGAAGTACACTGCTTTCTATTATTATTAGTGTTTTCCATACTTAAAATTTGACAAATGTGCGTTTACCACTCACTGAAAACAAAGCCTTTGCTCCCATCAAGTCTACCAAATGTGTGAGTTAGTGAGTGAGGTTTCCTGGCACATGGTGCCCGCCGGTGTAGCCCTGGTTCTCCTACCTTATCTGGGGCTGCCGGCGGCTGGAACCTTCCGGCGCACACCAGGAAGGAGTCGGGCTGGGGCTTGCTGTTCTTCACATCAGGGTCATCGCCGAGAACCACGTGGCTGAACTGGCTGAAGAAGGCCTCGTGGCTGCTGGTCTTCAGCTCGTAGGTGGCCCCTGCCGAGCTGGTGGCCACGGCGATGGGAACGCCGTGCTTCAGCAGATGGCGGATCAGCTTCTCTACACCTGCGGAGGGAAAAATGACAATGCACACGCACACGCATATACATGAGCACCACACGCATGCATGCACACAAGCGCACACACAAACACACACACACACACAAACGTCTCCTTAATAATAGTAGTGTTTTTGGCATGTCCAGAGAGCCCTTAAATACTTTGCACAGTGACTTCATGAGTTTTTTGTTAGATTTTTTTCTATACTGCTCTACACCTGCATTACACCTGCAATGACACCTGTGTGAAAAGAGGTAGTAGATTAAATACTCACATACATGTACATAATTACTGTAGTCCTAAGCAGTATTACAATACTGTTATGCAGCACCATTGTAATACTTTGTAGAAGTAGAAGAGAGTTTGTAGAACTTGAGACAATGAACTTTATCTTTCCTAAAATGGTCCTTATTTTTACATTCGATTTGAGTGAATTGTAAATTGCCCACTGCATTACATTCTATTCATATTTTAAGTAGTGTATTTTTACAATTGCATAGGCCTACACAATCCTGTAGTCACCGCTGCATGTTGGGTAATAGAGCTCATCTATAGTGGGGTGGCGGTGGGGGGGGATGTCAAACATGACCTAGAAACGCAAATAGGACCAAACTAAATCTGGCATATACCTGGCATCAGCTGGGCAGAGGGAAAAATCCTCTCTTGCACGAGCCGGGTCTCATGGAGCAGCTCCTGGGCGGTCATGGGTAGATCTAGAGCGTCTCGGATCATCTGGGCAGCGTCCAAAGCCTTTTTGCCCATGACTTTGGACTTGACCTCCCAGGTGTATTGCTTTCCAAAGCGGTCACATATTTCCTGGAAGGACACCGTGTATAGTCTTTCCGT
Organism: Phycis phycis; assembly: GCA_900302335.1. NCBI lineage: Eukaryota > Metazoa > Chordata > Actinopteri > Gadiformes > Phycidae > Phycis > Phycis phycis. The sequence continues at coordinate 8,011 of OMKQ01001103.1, forward strand.
ATCTGGGATGACAAAACACAGCACACAATGCTAAGCCAAACTACCAAGTCATTTAGTCAACACTGTCATGTTGACTGTGTTACCTGCATCTATACATGTGTGTGTAAGCTATATAGTTTTAGGTATGCCTGACTTTAATGGACTCATTTAAAATACGACATTATGTCAAGACCAAGACGCAATAAGCACGTCATCACATCATCACGCTGGGTACAAGAGCACAGCACACGCATAACCTCCAACAGACCTAATACAGTTAGCCAGTCAGTTTGTCAGTGCTTTACCTTTTCAAATATCATGTGAAAGTATATCAAGTATATCATGACAAAGAAATGTTTTAACCCTCGAAATATATATGACATGTCGCATTCAAAGCGGAATGCTTGCATGGATGCCAGGCTGCCACCATGCACAGCGACTGGCATGGCTGGGAGTGCATCGTACGAGATGTAGCAGTTACAACAACATGGCAATTGGAAAAATAGATTTTAAAACCTAATAGTAATCCATCCATATCGAAAAGCACATGGGTGACAGGTTTGAACGTCTTGTTTGACAGCGACATGGCGTGGGATGCAGGTTGTCCTTTCAAAGTACAGCAGACTAGACTCGACAAATAGAGACACACGAATGTCACAATTAGACTATAAATATCTAGCCTTTAAGTCGCCTTTTATAACGCGTCCATTCACGTTAATAGGCGTGTTCCTGAGACGTTTGTTTCGACAAAATATTGTAACTTTGCCTGAAAATGAAAGGAAGCGGCAAGGTACACCGCAAAGCTTTATGGTTGCTTCGCAATGCATGATGGGAAATGAAGTCACATGTCCACAGTAGTACACACGTCTGTGATAGCCTACATAAAGATTTATAAATGTCAAGTGGCCCTCACTGTTGTAAGATTCTAACATGCAGAACTCCCCCACTTGAACAGGCAGCTTGTTTCCGAAGAATCCACTAGAATTCACTCAATGATCACAGTTTTGCTTTCTTCCTTTTCTTTATTTTATTTTGAAAGTTGCCGTGTAGGCAACTTACAATAGGCAGATGAAAACCATAAACAAACGCAAATACCACTTTGAAAAAATGTAAACCAAGATTAAATATCCAATCAACCATTACTAACTTAAATACTTAGCATCTAACTACTTTTAACTCTTTTAAATACATATCATTTTTAACTTTATTTAACCCACATGACCCACATGATTTTAACCTGTATTTAAATCACACAACTTCTAAATGCATCACATTTTATCTTGTATTTAATTCACATCATTTCCCATGAGGTGAATGAAAGCTCACCGGCTCCTTCTTCCTTTTTTGAAACAAGCTTTAGCTCTGCAGTCTTTCTCCAGTGCATTCCTCTCACAGGCTGCTCACTTCCATTGTTCTGTGTGAGTGTGACTGTGTTTCCAAACCCACAGATTAATCAGATCCTCTTCACCTGGTGCACTCAACAATAAATATATATACATCTCCCAAAATCAAAGTCTTCAAAAATCACACCTTTGCAAAGGTCCTTCCTTCCCCTACATTTGTTTATCTTGACACCACATGACAAAATAACTCTTCCTTAAAAGCCAATTAAAAAAAAAAATATATATATATATATATATATATATTATATTTCTCATTCTCCAGTGATTGAGCCATGTTTGGCCATGTCCCTGGCAAGGCAGATTGTTGAAAATGATTAGCAACAGACTGCTACCTGCTTCTTCTCCGTCACTCTCACTCTTTCTCCTGGCATTCCTCTGAATAATTGGAAGCTGGATGTTAACAGAGTTTGTCTTGTTAGTGTGAAAGAGACATCGGCTGCAGCCAGAGGTCCCTGAACCCTGGCTGATCTAATGAGCCTATGGATTTCAGGTCTAGTTGGGGGGGCAGTGGTGGAGCAGTGGGGGTGATAGTGCAACTGAGCCTTTGAGCCTGACAGACACATACACAACCGCACACACACAACAGTGTATGTGCACTTGTCTAACACTTAAGACAGAGTATCGCACAACCTTGTGCTTCATTTGTTTTCGACTTTCAGATAACACATCTATTTGGTCCATATTTGTGCAAAAGGAAACAACCTCAATTCACAGAAACAAAACAAGTGTTTATGTCGCTGACATAGCACAACGGACTAGGGAACAGCGGAAAAGCGTGTATGCATGCACAACAGAGCAGACGGGCACAACAATCTGTCTGTCATCTAACACAAATCAACACACACAAAACTGTGACAGTTGGCAGAGGGACAACATGGCTGTCAAGCTAGCCCCCGAGCAAAGTTTCAACGTGTGACAAGAAAGAAAAAAACGCTATGTTTTGCGTTATTATTAACAACGCAACAAATGTAACTTGTATTTCGCTAAGGGAAGCTTGACAAATGAGAATTTGTAAATGTTTGAGGGGGAAATGAAGCAAAGCCTGAGTTAGCTGGAGAAGTGAGCGTAATGTCAGATCGCATAACAACACACTGTTCTGTACATTGGAGAAGCAATTAGTTTATATTCATCACACTTCAGTAAGGGGTGTCGATAGCCTAGACTCGTGAGCCTACCACATCTACATTATAGCTGCCTTCGAATCGTTTAGAATAAAAATGATGAATAAAAACGATATATACATTTAAAAAGGACGATTTATCCTTAGATCAATACTTCCACTTACTTGAAGGAAGTTGATAAATGCAGCTGAAATATTACCAGTAGTGATTATATGCAGGACACACACACACTCACACACACATTCATAGAGTAGATGATACAGTTATTTGTAATTCCCCTCCGGTTTATCCTTTGATTAGTAAGCATGACACCTCCGCAGAGGGAT
>OMKQ01001109.1:362-10860 GCA_900302335.1 Phycis phycis
CATGTGTGTGTGTGTGTGTGTGTGTGTGTGTGTGTGTGTGTGTGCGTGTGTGTGTGTGCGTGTGTGTGTGTGTGTGTGTGTGTGTGTGTGTGCGTGTGTGTGTGTGTGTGTGTGTGTGTGTGTGTGTGTCTGTGTGTGTGTGTGTGTGTGTCTGTGTGTGTTTTTGTGTGTGTGTGTGTTTGTGTGTGTGTGTGTGTGTGTGTGTACGTGTGTGTGTGCGTGTGTGTGTGTGTGTGTGTGTGTGTGTGTGTGTGTGTGTGTGTGTGTGTGTGCGTCCCACCCTGAGGATGTCGTTCATCAGAGATCCTCTTCCAGGTCCCAACTCCACCAGCTGTAGGCTGCTGGGTCTGCCGGCCCCCATCCACTCACTCACACACCAGATACCCAGCAGCTACACAGGAGACACAAGGAGACACACTCTTAACACAAAGACACGCACACACCAGGTACCCACACACACTTTCATGCTCAAATCTAAACAGAAGGTTCCCTCGAGGATTATTCAACGACTTCTGTCTGTCTGTCTGTCTGTCTGTCAGTCAACATTGATTCGGCTGAATTCTGACAAGCACATCTAAACCCTTTGCTAAATACATTCAGACAGTCATACTAACTGTAGTAATACAAACATAACTCATACTCACAATGGATGTGTGGTTCTTTTTAGTAAAAGCTTTGATCCTGTAGTTCTTCTTACCTCTCCAAAGACTTGGCTGATTTCAGGAGACGTGATGAAGTCTCCATCTGGTCCCAACATGTCATTGTTAACATAGTAGCCCTGAGATAAAACATGTCACTGTTAGCATAGAAACCTGAGTGAGTGAGAGAGTGAGCGAAAGTGAGAGAGAGACACAGAATCGTGAAGGTGTTACCGCGACAGGGTTGGTGAGAGCTTCTCTCATGTACTCGGCTACGGAAATGGGACCCGTGGCTTTTATTTTGGTGAGCAGGTGTCGCAGCATCAAGGTGTGTGTCGTCCGGTCCTCCTGAGAGGAGCTCGAATACAACACGTGTTGTGCAGCTCTGCACCCTGCTGAGAACACATTGACAAGATGGTAGACGTCATTTAAACATTCGTGGTTTATTTTCTCACTGATCAAACGGTAAAGCTCGGGCGTTCAAACCCAGCTCCTCTGGGATGGGACATGAGATGGGGGAGGTTTCTTACCCCGCGGGGAGGACGGGCTGCCCACAGCTCTGCCCACCCCGAGGAGCATCCTGAAGGCTTTCTTCATGCTCCTGCTTCAGATCAACTCTCAGATGGTGTTAGTGTGTGACCTGAGAACATATATAGAGCGATATATACTCAGAGATATGACTCAGAGACGACGCTTCCTCGACCTTCTCAGAAGGTCGTTGTGTTAAGATATAAAAACTCCCAGCACGTCGTTTGGTACCAGAACACACAGACAGCACCGTTAACTCCGACATGTAGAAGTCACCTCACGGTGGCTCTGACCACGTGACCCGCTCACAGCGGACAACAGTGGTTCTGATTGGCTGCTCAGCACACACGCTTCTCATTGGGCGACAGTAACCTCTGAACTTTACTCCCGCATGTTGCTCTGTATTATATATACACATATAACATTAAATAACCATCACATATATCATCTAGTTAAAGTGTACCGGAATAAATATAGATTTCTAAAACATTCTTGGACTTTAACGATCGTTTTGGAGCACTTTTTTTTTATCAGGTGGAGATCACTTCCGGGTCGCTGTCCACGCTATCCAGCAGCATGGCTCCGAGGAACAGGTATCGCAAAGCTGGGGTCCAGAAGGACAACACTGATGCTGAAGAGAAGCACACTCCTCCGGCTGAGTGTGTTGATGAAGATGAAGGTGAAGACCAGGACCACGCTGAGGAGGACGAGGAGCTGACCTTGGAGGACGTTTTACGGCTGGGAGGAAAGAAAGTAAGTCTCCGTTCACCAGACTTCCTCCAGATGTTTAGACGGGGATTATAACAACTGCGCGTATTACATTCGTTATTACGTTTTAGTCTCCTTAACCAGGGGTCTCGTTTAAATGAAGGCAACAGCGAGCGGCTCCATAGTGAGTGTGTGGTCCGTCACCATGACGAGATGGAAGCGACAGAGAGACCGTCATGGTGATGAACGGGTTGTCTTGTGGTGTTCTCCAGGCAGACTTCCTCCTGGTGTCCAACGTCAACGACTCGCATGACCTGATCGATGGCGGAAAGAAGGGCGCCATCGACGACCTGGAGGCGGGCGAGTTGGAGAGGTTCATCACCAAGCTGGGGGTCCGAGCGTACGCCTCCCAGCAGATCATCGCAGATGATGCAGAAGAGGCAGAAGATGGAAGTTCTAGCCAGAAGAAAAAGGGCAAGAAAGATCCATCTGGGGGAGACCAACCGGCGGCCCCGGCAGAGACCAGCCGGGTGGCGGACAGGAAACCAGCCAAGAAGACCAAAGAAGAGGTCACACACGCCGGCACCAAAAAGTCCAGACAGAACGTGGACGTGTTGGAGTTCCACCAGAGGCTGGTGCTGCTGATCAAGCCGGGGGGGAAGTGGTTCGACCAGGAGTACACCGCGGAGGGCTGCGGCGAGCCCCAGGACGAGGCCCAGGTGGCCGGCTACAGGGCCCTGGCCCTGCGGCTGTACGAGGCCGAGGTGGCGCTGTACCGGAGCAAGAAGAGCCTGCAGAAGGGCGCCAACTCAGCCTGGATGAAGACGGTGGTGTCCAAGGGCACGCTGGTGGACCGCATGGCCGCCATGACGGTGCTGCTGCAGGACGCGCCGGTGCACGGCCTGGAGCACGTGGAGAGCCTGATCGCCATGGTGAAGAAGAAGGGGGGTCGGCGCATGGGCCTGATGGCGCTGGACACGCTGCGCGAGCTGCTGCTGTCGGACCTCCTCCCCCCGAACCGCAAGCTGCGGCCCTTCCCCCAGCACCCCTTCCACCAGCTGGAGGAGCGCGCCAGCGGCAACCGGGACTCCAGGGACCGGCGCCTGGTCCTGTGGTTCTTCGAGGACCGGCTCAAGCACCTGGTGGCGGACTTCGTGACGGCGCTGGACGAGGTGTCCCGGGACAACGTGGCCGCCACCAAGGCCAAGGCCCTGACGACGGCCCACCAGCTGCTGTCCGGCCGGCCCGAGCAGGAGAAGGCGCTCCTGGTGCAGGTGGTCAACAAGCTGGGGGACCCCGAGTACAAGATGGCGGCCCGCGCGTCCCACCTGCTGGAGACGCTGCTGCACCGCCACCCCAACATGAAGGCGGTGGTGTGTGGCGAGGTGGAGCGGCTGATGTTCAGGCCCAACATCAGCGCCAAGGCGCAGTACTACGGCGTGTGCTTCCTCAGCCAGGTGCCCCTCAGCCACGAGGAGCCGCAGCTCGCCGGGAAGCTCATCTCCGTCTACTTCACCTTCTTCCGCGCCTGCGTCAAGAAGAAGGACGTGGAGTCCAAGATGCTGGGCGCGCTGCTGACGGGCGTGAGCCGCGCGTATCCCTACGCCGCGGCGGCCGACGACCAGGTGAAGGAGCAGCTGGACACCCTGTTCAGGGTGGTCCACGCCGTCAAGTTCAACACGGCCGTGCAGGCGCTCATGCTGCTGTTCCAGGTCATGGACTCCCAGCAGTCGGTGTCAGACCGCTACTACGTGGCGCTCTACAAGTAAGGATCCTCAGTTTGGATTCATCCCCACACAGGAACAGTGAAGGATTATGTATCTATATCTATATCTCTATCTATATACACACACAATCACTTCACTCCAACGGAAATGCACTTCATTTTTATTTGTATTTTTATACATTTTTTATTATATATGTTGTTTTTATACTGTATTGTACTACGGCTGCTGCTACGACAACCTAATTTCCCCTCGGGATAAATAAAGTTGTTCTATCTATCAATCAATGAGGAGCAGGAAATGTAAACCAGCCCTACCGAGTCCAGTGAGGTCCATGCAGACCAGAGTGGGTTAGGAGTCCCCAGGGGGAAGAGTTTCAATCATATTTGGTCCCTTTGTCGGGGAGCTTAAAGACTGAAGATGACTACAACACATGAGCTGGACAGAAGAGTAGCGACCAGTGAAATGCTTCCCCACCGTCTGTCTGGGTGGAGAAGCCTTCTTCTTCATCATCATCCTCCTCTCCCTCCAACAGGAAGCTGCTGGACCCCGAGCTGACCTTCTGCTCCAAGCAGAGCATGTTCCTCAACCTGATCTACAAGTCCCTGAAGGCCGACGTGGTCCTGCGCCGGGTCAAGGCCTTCGTGAAGCGGCTGCTGCAGGTCAGCTGTGAGCAGAACGCCACCTTCGCCTGCGGAGCCCTCTTCCTGGTGTCAGAGGTCATGAGGGCCAAGCCCGGCCTCAAACTGCTCCTGCAGGACAACCAGGTGAGCGGGAGGAGGTTCCAGACCCACTGCACCACCAGGTGTCATCGCTCTACGGGGGCCGTGTTGGGACCTGTAAGGGGGAGGGTCCACCCAGAGGTATGATGGATCAGCGTACACGTTGGACTGTACCAACTTATGGGCTGATCCATCATACGTCTGGATGGACACTCCCACTCATGATGTCACTAATGTTTGGATCACGTGAACTAACCTTGTACGTAGTACTGGTGTATACTGCAGGGCCTCACCTGGTGGGTCACATGACGTCTCTTCTCAGGCCGGTGAGGAGGAGAACTTCCAAGATCTTGCCGAGGAGGATGATGACGAAGAGGAGCGGTTTGTGGATGCCGACAAGGTGGAGGAAAGACAGACGACTGAGGAACCGGAGAAACCCAAACCCAAAGCGTCCTGGGTCCACCACCAGAACCTGGAAGGTACCGACCCCAAGCTCTGAGTCTCTGAGGACTGTACTGGTGGATGTAAAAACCTGCTGCAACATCCTGTCTGTGTGCTGACTTCCTGTCCTTCCAGGGGGGAAGACCACGGTGACCTATGACCCCCTACACAGGAACCCCATGTTCTGTGGAGCTGACCGGACCACGCTGTGGGAACTACAGCAGGTGGGTGGAGAAGTAGTTGTAGCAGTCGTGGTTCTCCACCCAGAGTGTTCAGGCTCTAATGGTGGTGAAGCACATCTACGTGGTTGTGGTGGTGGTGGTGGTGTGGTCTTCTCCACCCAGAGTGTTCAGGCTCTTGTGGTGAAGCACATCTACATGGTGGTAGTGGTGGTGTGGTCTTCTCCACCCAGAGCGTTCAGGCTCTCATGGTGATGAATCTACGTGGTGGTGGTGGTTTGGTTCTGATCCGGGAGACAAGCGTCTCTTCCTCACCCGTTGGGTCACCATGCTGTTCTCTCCCTCCAGCTGTCTCTCCACTTCCACCCGTCGGTCTCCCTGTTCGCCAAGACCATCCTGAAGGTACCGGCCCGGTGGGCCCACACACACACGCACACGCACACGCACACACACTGAATGTACAGACAGCTCCTGCTGTTCCCATGGTGATAACCCGGGTTCGTCTCCAGGGGGAGTCGGTCCAGTACAGCGGAGATCCGCTCCAGGACTTCACTCTTATCCGCTTCCTGGACCGCTTTGTCTTCAGGAACCCCAAACAGCTGAAGGGAAAACGTGAGACACGCTGTCTGTCTGTCTCTGTCTCTCTGTCTCACGCTCTAAAGGGTGTGATTAGCATGGCAACATAAAAGTACATTATGTCAAGAATAAGATGTTGTATTCTAGCAATGGTTAACCTAGCAATTGAAGTGCTTGAAACTTGTTCTGGTGACTTTCTTACTGTATTAACAGCAATGAAATGTTTCACCTTCATCTGACAAATGTACTCTTTGTAAGTCGCTTTGTATAAAAGCGTCTGCTAAATGCCCAGAATGTAAATAAGAGATGTTCACAATAGCCTGCATGTCTAGCCATGCAGGCTATTTGTTCGTTCTTATTAATAACTCAACGGCGTCACTGAATTCACCAAGTAGACCTGAGACCTCCCAGGATGGTTACTGTGAGGGTCACGCTGTTGTGTTGTGTGTGAGTAGAGAACACCGAGGCCACCGTGATGAGACCCCAACAGAAGCTGACCTTCGACAAGACCCGTTCCCTGGCAGGTGAGCTACAGTACAGCTCTGGTTCTGGGCTGAAGATGAAACAGTGAATTGAATACTAAAAACTTAAAACTCGAATTGATGTAAGATTTATTTTCTGATGGCAGAAGACATTATATTATATATTACATTATAATGTTTAACTTCATGGTACAGTGTTTATCTTGCTAGCAAAGCCATCATTGAACTGGGGACAACACAGAAATGGAGACGTGAGTGTTGGTTGGACTGCAGTGATACTTGTTTCACTTTTGTTTGTCAGTGAACTGCAAAGAGTTCCTGAATAAAGAGGAGAGTCAGATCCCAGTGGACCAGGTGTTCTTCTACCGGTAAGAGTTTAGACTCAGTGATGACTCAACATGGTGGTTACAAATGACGTTACTATAAATCCTAATGATGCAACAAGAAGCCACCACTACGACATCACCTGTCTGATGGAGAATTGTTGTGGTCTCGCAGGTACTTTAAAAAACGTGCCCAGGAGAAGTTCCTCCGCCGGCCACCAGGGGGCAGCGACACAGAGAGTTTGGAGGACGTGGAGGATGATGAGTTTGAGAAGATCCTTGGTAAGACTTCTGGTCACTAAATGATTTGTTTACCCAGGTTATAATGGCTGCCTTGCTGAAACCCAACAACCCGGACACCTGCTGAATCGTTTCAGAAGTATATTACGATATTTATATTCTTCTTTTTCCTGATCTTGGTAGCTGTGTGAAGCCTTCATAAATACTGGAGCAGGTGTGTGCTGTGTGTACCTTGTCAACACTCTCTGGTGTCTTCCTCCTGATGCAGATTCGGTTGAAGGGGACTCGTACTACACAGACCTACCAGACAATGACCTGGACTTTGCAGGGTAGGGCGATCTGTGCTCTGTTAGTGCCTGTCTCTGCCCTGTCTCTGCCTCCGGTCTGTTGGAGATGACCGAGACTCTTGTGTCCCCTAGCAACATGAAGAGCAGGACCGGCCCAGAGGACTCGGACTCTGACTCTGAGGATCTGGAGGACCTGGACGACGACGAGGTGTCTCTGGGAAGCATGAACGAGGAGGACTTTGGAGACCAGCTGGAGGAGGATGGAGGGACCTTCATGGACGAAGATGATGACGATGAGGAGGGTATGAGATGTTTGAGCGGGTGGACTAAGGAAGATGCCTGGATTCAAAGCACGTCCTTCATTTGTGTCCTGTTTGATTAGTTCCATTGATTTGATGGTCTTATTTACTTTGATTCTGTTAGTTCCTGAGCTTGAGGAAGATGACGGCGCAGCTTTTGACGGTGGGTGAAATACAGACACCATCTCAACACAAGGCCTCCTCAAGGGATGTGGGCCATGGTTCAAACATCTGGCCATCGTGTTTCAGCTAAACTCATATTCACTTACGTTTTGTGCAGATTCAGAAGAAGAGGCGGGCCCTCCAGAGACCACATCCCACAGTAGGAAGAGGAGGAAGACCTCTGCAGGGCTGGACTTCTCTAGCTCAAAAGGTCAGTCCCGCAACATCTGGATCGATGGTTTTGCTTGCACTTGTGTTGTTGAATACATGATTTCATCACATTCAGAGGTGATGGATCCTGGGTAATAATTCATAGCATCCGAGTGGGTGGAGCTAAAACAAGGCAGATTTAGTTTGGAATTCTAGACCGGGGGTTGTCCACCTCTGTTCAGCGTCCCGGTCCAGTAGGACTGGTTCCACTCCTTACTGGGGGACATGTGTTTGTCTCACGCCAGGCTCTGCTGGCGTGAAGAAGAGGAGGAAAAAGGACTGCGCCCTGTTCACGTCTGCTGAAGAGGTGAGCATCACCCAGCTTCTGACCTGTGTGGCTGACAGGGAAATGCTTGATGTTAAACATGAACTTGTTCTCAGTTTGGAGACCTGCTGGACGAGAACGCCGGCTCGCAGGTGGACAGCATCGGGATGAATGCCATGGCCAACAAAGACAAAGCAGGTCGGACTTCTCTACAACACCACATTAAAACTGTTAATGTTCCAAGTGCTTATTTGATGAAAACTAAAAAGATTAAGCCAAAAGATTAACCACAAACCATAGATGCTGCTGATAATTTTATTACAGTAGACTAGATACTAGCCAGAAGGAGCCACAAGTCTTCACACAGAAACATTGCAGCCGTCTTGCAGAGGTCGTAGCTCTGCAAGACCTTTAGCTTGGTGGTTCCTTCAGATGGTCTACGGTGGGCTTCTGGGTAATGTCAGAGTCCTGCTCCATGGTGGTCACCTCCGTGTGAAGGTAAAGTCAGTCTGGATGTGTTTCCTGGTGGTCCAGCGTCTCAGATCTCTTTGTGGATGAGTTGATGTTCTTCATGAAGCACCACTCTAGTATGAGAAGACAGCTGAACCTGAACCCATTCCCCCCGTAGGGCTGAGGCAGCTGAAGTGGGAGGCCCAGCGGGACGCCTGGGTCCACGGCCGGGACGACCAGACCATGCGCAGGAGGAAGAGCACGTTCAGCAGGAGGAAGGACTATGGAAAGGCTAAAGTGGCCAAAAAGGTTTTCAGGAAGAAGAAGTAACAGACCAGGTCTGGGGGCGGGTCAGCGCTCAGTCCGTCTTGGTGGACCAGGTCTGGTGGTCTTTCTCTCGGGCCCCGTACACCCCGGCCCACTCGTTGGACTGGTAGTAAACTGGAAGGAGAAGACAGAGGTCATGTTCGAGAAGAACGGAGCGTTTTGACACCCCTGATGGAATAGTTTTGTCACTAACAAAGACTGTGCGTTAGCGTGTCACGCCAACGCTCTAAGCTGGAGGGATAACCAGCCGATGGGAGAACATCGAGGGTCATATTTTGTGTTTAGATCTGAAGCATTTCATATGCAATCAAAGATTAAATATTGGCAATTTCACAAATTATCTGTCACGTCTTAAAGGGCCGTCTTCACCACCTGGTGTAAAGATGGGCTAATCCATCACCAGCCCTTTCAACATCCACCTGTTTGTGTCATCACAAGTGGGAGTGTCCACCTAGATGTATGAAAACATCCCCCTGGTGGTACAGCCCTAACTGACAGACTGGAGTTGATCCACCCAGAGACATCGAGGTGGAATCTCCCACTTGTGATGTCACAACCAGGTGGATCTTTTTGTAATGACAAGTCAGAAATGGGGCCAAGATCATCTTGGTCCTCCTAGTTAAATAACAAGATGTTGTTTTACCTTCTAGTATGGATGGGAACCGTCTGTTCATGGTGCTCCTGAAGTCTAGAGGAGGGGGAGAGAGGTTTAATGTGTACATACTGTCCATGCCCTACGTGTCCCTGCATCTCGCTGGCCAATAAAGATTTTTAAGCCTACCTTGACTGGTCTTCATCTTGTAGAAGAGGCCGTAGGCTCCGAACAGGCCGGCCAGCTCAAGGACGATGAGCCCCTTAAAGAGGCGCTTGGCCAGGGGCTCCAGGGGTCGGGGGGCCATCTGGTGGTCACCTGAGTTATTACAGCGATAGTACAGCGGTTACTGCACAGCATGCAGGATCAGAACCCCAGAGGGCTAACACTACATGGACCGTCGGCACCACACGACTGAACCACGAACAAGAATTGTGGGACCTTCTTTCATCTGTATGCTGTTCACGACTAGCCTACTACTACTGCTGACCTACCGTCACAGGGGACAGTAGGACTACGAACCAGATGTCCTACTGAGGCCACAGCATCACACGTACAACAGATGTAAATTAGTTGCTAGCTAACTGGTTCAATTACCGTTAACTGCGCTGTTCCTGCGAAAATAAATGATAAAAAATAATAATAATTAAAATACCGTCACAGGGCACAGTAGGACTACGTGACAGGTGTCCGACTGAGGCACAAGATCACGGACCGCTGTTTGAGTCACGATAGAACATGACCCGTGAGTCTCTCAGAGGGACGGCCGTCACTTCCGGACTACGGGGGCCCGGGTTGGCACAAACAGGAGAAGAAATCGAAACGAAAATAGTTACCTTGAAATTGGGACTGTTCGCACTCATCAAGTGTAGGACAGCGTCTGAATAGAGGTCTGGGTGGGTGTTGAGGTTGATCTTGCATCATAGCATCCGAAACATATATTCAAATCATATGTGATACGTGGTAATTACATTCCGTACTGATATTATATAGGCTATCATATATCATACTCATCTCATACTGATATTATATATGAGATCACTATTCTATGGTATTTTTACAATTCCACTGCATTTTTGTATTTATTGTATTTTATTTTTAGTATTGTAATATATGTATGTATGTATCTATCTATCTATCTATCTATCTATCTATCTATCTATCTATCTATCTATCTATCTATCTATCTATCTATCTATCTATCTATCTATCTATCTATCTATCTATCTTATCTATATGTCTATATTAATTTCATTAGACTAAATGATTATTAATTCTCAAATCTTTACTTTGAAAGGCACCTGGCAGACCTTCACACACACACACACACACATAAACAAACTAT
>OMKQ01001110.1:0-11474 GCA_900302335.1 Phycis phycis
CAAATGCTCATTCCCTGGGGAAGTTACTAAAACAATAGTTTGCAGAGCATTCTGGGAAAAATGCAGGGCCATCCTCACAATCCCAACTTCCTATCCAGGATAGCATCAGTAACCCATGCTACTAAACCTCCTCACTAAACACCACCACAACTCCCAACACTACCGCCCATGACTTTCTGTTAGAATGGTAGAAATGAGATGATTCCAGTTCAAGCACCACCAGGGCTCCCTTGAGACCTTTGGAGATTCAGTCTTCTTTCTAATCCTCAGCTTCTCATTACGATGATCCCACCATCTGATGTAGGGCTGTGACAAACGTACAAACATTAGCCTCCTACGTTTTCTCAAGTGTCAGAAATCGAAATTAGCAGTACAAATATGTACATATGTCATGTCAACATAAACCAATGCTTGAAGATCAAAACAGCTACAACCATTTCAACGGCCAGTCTTCCAATAATACACTGCTGCAATGTATTACTATTAGCCTGATAGGGAAAATTATAACTTACGCAAAGTAAAGTTTATTAAGTGAGCCAATGGCTGTGTTAAAATATGTCCATAGGAAGCTCTTGCCATTTGGCACAAAGTACAATACTCTTGCCTCCTCGCAATTTCTTTAACCAGACTCTATTGAGTTGAGAAACACGAGACGTTGGACAGGAAGTGTAAACATGAAGTAGGCCTAGATGACCAGTAGACAGTCAATAGTTATGACAGGAAATTGCAGTGACTAAATTGCAGTGAGAAAAGAAGCAGTGTTGGTGTGCGGAGAGACAGAGGGGTGGATGAAGAGTGAGAGATACAGGAGTCAGAGAGGGACAAAGAGAGACAAAGAGAGACAGTGAGGGACAGAAAGAGAAAAACTGAACACCATCTATTGTCATTGAGAATTACGACTGTCACATTGACAGGAGAAGCTGTCTTGTTTGAAGAGACACTCACAGAAAACATCAGATTATCTACAATAACACAGTGACTGGAATGTAACCAGTCTAAGTTAACCAATAAAAGTTAAAAGCACAATTTGTTCACAGAATCAAACTTCGGGTTGGGTAGGATTCCGCTGCGTGAATTAAACAAACTGCATGCAGGGAAAAGGAATACGATTTCATCAGTTCAACAGTTTTGCCTGTGAAATAAATAATAAACGATAACACCAATCGGTCTCTCGCTTTGCCTCTGTGCATAAAAATGCCACACAACTAGTTGCTATAGAGGAGGAGCTGGATCTCTTGTCTAAAAAGCAGGGTGTTATCCAGGCCGGTTCATTCTATAGATTAATCTCTCAGAGGGGAAATGTGAAGCACAGTTAAGCCAAGTACAAGTCTTGTGCAAATATACACAGAATGGCAAAGAACACGCAGCACCAAACCATTCAGTAAACCAGGAGCAACCCAACAGTAAGTATATTTAGAGGCTCCTGCAATTACTTGACAATAACTTTCCTGTGCTTCATGTAATCTTTGCAATTGCAATTAGTATGAGTACAATACAGGTGACTTCTGTATTGTATTTTTCTGTAAAAATGCGTAAAAATAATAAACACACACTATATATATATATATATATATCTTTCAACTGCCCTTGTACCTGACAAAGCCCAATACAGACAGGGCAAACAACACAATGGGATTAAATCCTGGAGCAAATGATCCACAACGCATATCCATGCGAAGGGAGCAGGTTCAGAGTGGCATACAGACCAACATTGCGTTGTAGAAAGAGGCTGGTGCACCATACAACTGTAGCGTGACCTGTGATGCTTGAAAGTGGACACAAGCGCCTCATACTTAATTTCTACCTTCATGTGAAACTTAGCGTAACTAACATCGACCACAATTCATTTTGTCAACATGCCATTAAGTTGCTTTACCCGATTCGTAAAATAGATACCCAATGCACGCTATTGGTCTCTATGACTTTGTTAAAAGTTTTACATTTTCAATAAATATAACAACTAATCATATTTCAAACGGGGAAAAAGGCAAATTCGGAAAGTAAAATTGTTACAACCACGCGTTCAATTAATATAATATTTTCAAGCCAATATCAGCAGAGTCTCTCAGGTCGACCCGTGTGGAGGGCTCGTGCCTCTCGCTCTCGCTGTTGACAGTTGAACGGTACGTTCAACTGTCAACACACCGCCTTTCTGTGATGGCCAACATGGTCAATGAACCAAATCTACATATCTCACAAGAAGAACAGATCTAATACTGCGACTAAATGGCGCGATGTTCATGAGACGTGTTAGCCTTTCAGTAAAGTACTGATAGGCATGCAGTGTACATCTAGTAAAGCTACCGGCTAGGCTCACATACCAATAACCTCCTGTAGCTCATAATCGTCTTTGTTGATGGACCAGGGTTGGGAGCTCAGGTCCTCCGACATGACTGAAGGATCTGTTGAGCCGCGCTATATGTGAAAAAAAGATGTTCAATCCAAAAACTGGGTGTGAAAATATTTCAAAGTAATTCCAACAGGACCGAGGACGACACTTCCCCTTCTTTACGAATCCTGCAGCAGCACTCCTGTCATTCCCAAAGTTTGACACACGCCGACAGCCCCGCCTACCGCATTCCTTTTAAGAGAATGTGGGTTCATTCGGCGGACATATTGGGTGTGGGTAATAGCGAAGTATTGAATCTGAAAAACGTTTGGACTTATCATAACCATATCACGTAAATTAATTAAGGACGTAGAATATGATGTTAAAGTAAAGACTAGATACCAAAAAAATTTATGAAATTAGCTTGCCTGCTTTAGAACAATTATATACTTTTAGGATGGCAGTAATAGGGAGCATATTATTTGTATCCAGCATAACACAAGTGCAGGTAAAACTGTAGGTAAAGACATATTGTATAATGTCTATATTTCAAGCACATTTAGGTCGCATTTCACGGTTTGCCACACTTGTAATGGCGGGCAGTGAATGTCAGTAAAGGGATGTGTGGTTCCAACATCGTCTTCCACTTCAATTGGACAATACCACACTTTAAGTTTTATGATTGGATGCTCAAGTGTCAGTTTGAAAATAGACCCGCCCTGCTTCCGCTCTACAACAGGTCCAACAGCGGCTCCTGTGGCGGTTTAATATAAAATAGACAAATACATGCAGAGCAATGACGACACATACTGGAACCTACTGGAACAAAAAGGCTCTATTCTTACATTGTAAGATACTATGGGTCTCAAAAAATGTGGCTAAAAACTGTTAGTGATAGGACATGACATTCACACCGTTGCATTTGCAGTCCCTTTTTTTATTGACATTTAACTAGAGGAATAAAATGCAATACAAATGACCTGAAATAGAATATGAACATAATGACTGTAAAACATTGTGAAAAACATGAACAAACAGGCAGTGAAAGACCATAGCCAGCAAAAATAACCGATAATGCGGTACTGAAACAGGAAGTTTTACAGCCACAGTAACTTTAGGGCTTACATCTGATGTAGGCAATGATTAGCAATAGGAAGGAAGTGACTGTCACTCTGTCTCACAACATATAATCACACCTTATAATCTGTTACAGCAGAACTTCTGGGGGGAAAATGGAACAGAGAATGGGTCAGGAACCAGAAACCACAAGGGGCGGAGTTATGCCTTGATGCTGTTTCATTACGGAGATATTAGCAAAAGAAAGGTCATTCACATGAGTGGATAAAGCATTCACAATGGGATTTTAAAAGTGTATTTCTACAAAGGTCAGTTTACACAGCGTTGATTGGAAATCTTTACACTTTTTACACAGTTTAACAGTCTACTGGTGCTGGCCGAGTGTCTGTTAGCCAATTACACACTTAAAGATCCTCCCCTCCAGTGACATGATCGGTTGAAACAAATGAGAAGTAAAAGGAAGGGAAATGGCCCATTCACCTAGATCTGAGGTTGTCTGCCATAAGAATATAAATGGTTTTCAAAAGTCTGTTTTGTGAGACTACACAGCAGTATATACAGTATAGCTGTAGGAAGGGTGTAACAACTGCATTTCATTTAAATCTATGTTATACAATTAAAATATCACATTGTAGCAAAATATATTTGATTTCACCCAAACGTTTCATAATTGAAAACAAATTCATCATGATTTCATAATTAAACACACACACACACACACACACACACACACACACACTAATTATGACAGTGCGAGGGCTTTGGCCAGCCGGACCCAGAACCAGCTCTGTGTGCAGGGCCGGGTGTAGTCGCAGATGGTGAGGAAGCGCAGGATGCTCGGGAACGGCTCAGTCATGGACTTGTAAACCACTGGAATGAGCCTTTTGCTACGGGCCCCTGGAGAGGACAGTTACAAACATTACAAAACAAATGCATTGCTAGAAGGTCACTTGAGAAGATCACAGCAAGAGATGAATACTTCATGAATGCATGCGTGTATGTTGCTAGACAAATCTCCTCAGTAGACTAGGGTAGGGTTTGAGGATCACTGGTTTCTAGTGTTGTGCACTGTATGTGCATATGTATGGTGTTGTGCACTAACTGCGTATATGCATGGAACAAATGGTTAGGATTAGAATCATATCATCATCTCACCAGGGCACAGACTGAGGGCAAACTTGGTCTGGAAGTCACAGGCATCGCTCTTCAGATATTCATCTGAGATCACCACCACCATCCTCTTGCACCTGAAAGACACACCGAGGTAAACAATGGGTGCAACATCCAATGTAGGGGTTGTAGGGGTTAGACAAATTGTTCAGGGATGCCTACATGTAGACTGCAAACCATTAAGGTTTGTCTGGGAGTCAAAACACACGAAATACAGTGGTCCCTCTTTTATCGCGGGGGATACGTTCTAAAAATAACTATAAATAAATGAAATCAAGGATCAAAACCTGTTTTCAAGCCCAAACTTGCAGTTCGTTTCATCGACATTATGGAGTTTTTCAGGTAGAAAACTTGCAAACATACTGCACTTCAGAGTCACACTGCTAGTGATTGAACATTTATGTAAATCTGGCAAGCAGAACGCATTCTGTACTCCCTTAGCTAATCAGGACGCAGAACACATGTGTGGTTCTCCCTTAGCCAATCAGGACGCCAAACACAATGCGTGTTCATACTCAAAAAAGCATGCAAAATTACACTAAAAATAATCTGCGAAACAGCAAGTCCACGAAAGCTGAACCGCGTTATAGTGAGGGACAACTGTACTGGAATAGCTCCCTCCCCATGATATACAGGCCTATACAAAACAACACGTTAATAAGGCATTCACACTTTACATTGTTTTGACTGATTGTTATTTACTTCAATACTATTTACACCCATTTCCATCCAAAGCGACTTAGAGGATGCCGAACATTTCAAAAATTGGGGCTCTAATGCTTCTTCTGAACCAAATCCAGTAGGTTCCCAACCTGGCGGTCGCAGGATATACTACCTATAAATATTGGATGATCAATTGTAGCAAACCATTTTTGTATTTTCCTTTATCTTATAGACATTTTGGCATACACGAGATGACTGCCTAATGAGTCCTAGCCATGAGCACTTAGTGTGTAGTAGCGCGATGTGATTACATTCACTGGGATGGTGATATAACTGGCAGATGTTCATTGTTCATTAAAAACTCTTTGTGTGGAAGCAGATGCTTTGGGTTGGTACACAGAGCTAGAAATGGGCTCACGTGCCAAAGAGGATGTGAACCACTGCCTTGATGTCTAACACAGATCTCTTCAAAACTCAAGTCCTTAACCTCCTAGAGGTTTTGTTCTCTTCCACCCTAAAGCCCTAAAGGTGAAGGTATAGATTTCTTCTAAAACCCAAACCCTGAGCCATGTCTACAAGCAATATCAGCGATCAGCCGAGCTGTGACTTACTCACCTCTTCTCGATGAGCTCAGCGGTAATGGTCCATACACAGGACCCAGGCAGAACATCTCTGTCAAACACACACAGTTTGAGATTGTACTCCGTCTGTTCCAACCTCTCAATCATCTCATGGACAAACTCGAAGTCACTCTGGCAGTAGCAGATGAAAGCATCGAACAACTCTGGGGAACCTGTTGTAAAAATAAAACAAATAGCAAACTAAAATCAACAAATGGGACTGACACATTGACATTAAATACTAATAATCCAAAATAATAATAATTGCACTTCTATACTGCTACTCTATACTTCAAGGAACTCACTGTTTTGCATCGTGTGCGTGTGTCTGTGTTTCCTTACCAAGGTAATAGAACAATGTTTCAGGATTGGGACCCAAATGCAGTCACAACCTCATGAGAGTAGAACAATAGTGAATAAAGGCCACTGCCATTAGATCGACTACCTATAAAGTTCTAGCTAACATTATGTGGTGAATTCAATCATGCAGTCCAGTTCTGTTAACCGTGGTCAAAACAAACATACCGAAGAATGTTGTTGATTCGTAATAACGTTCCCGTGCGCATTAGTGGCATAACCACTTATCATAGTAGCACATTGTTGTAAGATAGATAGATATTGATATCGACATCATATTATTCAATTAGTTCTCTACTGGATTACTTTTGCCCCCCGTTTCCCCAGAAGTAAGGCGGCAAAGGGGATACGCCGCCATTGACAAGCAACCAAAAATGAAATCCACCGTTACCTTGAATAGCACTACAGATGTATCTGGGTTTGGCTATCTGGGCTATATACACACGACGAAATGTATAGGTCATAGGTCTCGTTTTTTGATATCTTAATACTGAAACACCATGTTTGCCTCATCTTATACAATATATATTTACAATCTGCCCATTGACAAATAATGTACATGTTATAAATTTGGCACTCTCTGGCCTACAATAGTTTTGCAAGAGAAGTTGAAGGACAATGGAAAAAGGAATACTTCACTCAAAACGCAGAATTATGTAGATGTCTCACCCTATAGTCTGTGGGCCAGTGTTGATCATAACAGCTGCACCTTTTCTGTGGCTATTGTTCCTTTCATAATGACCCTTACCCTTTGAGGTCAAGCAGCAGAAGTTAAGTGACAATTTGAAAATATTACTGACCCACTTTCGGGTGACCTAACTATTCAAGAGTAGTTTTACATGCCATTGTTTATCAAATAAAGGCGTCTATCCGTTGCTGGACGGGTCGCTGTGGGCACAAATATAATGCATAAAAAGAGAATACCGCTTTTCCAGGCAACACCACGAACAACAAATCACAAGTTTGATCAAACGAGTACTCGTAGCTGAGCTGGGTGACTGACCTTCCACGTCATTAAGGGTATCGGGAGTGCGCGGCACACAGCTGTCGACCACGGGCACCTGGACAGGGGGGTCTCTCTTCTTCTTCAGATACTTTTCCACATCTTCATCTGCATTTGTTGTTTTAAATCGTACATATGAGCGCGAAGCAAAAACGTTTTTAAATCACCTTAAGCATCACAATCAGTAAGATATGTGTAGACGTGTACTGTGTAATGCATGGCATAGAACAACTAAATTACAACAGCAAACCTATGGAAGGCCGAAGTTCTTCAACGACATCATATCTCTCCAATGTTTGCAGGATGTCCAGTAACTTTCCAACTGTTGCGTCTGTGGTGCGAGCTTGCCAGCTGTCCAATATCACACATGTGGGGTTGTTTAAAGACCCAAAGTTTCTTATCTCCATATACGCAAAGCCCATCGACTCTGCGACGTTGCTCCAGTCCGCGGCCACCGTGTTCTGCGGGTTCAGGTACAAACCCAGCCGCTTCCTCACGCTCATGTTGAGCGCAACGAGAGGTATTTCCCCCATGTCAACCTTCACATCCGCGCAAAGCATGGTGGTGGACATTGTAAACAATATTAGTTGGAAGTTTAAACTACTACTAGCGCTACATCAAATCAAAACGTACGCTATATCTACGTGCCTTACAGCGAATGAGGAAATGATGCAAACATGTGATTATTGTGTTCCTCTTCGCGAATCTGCGTCAGAGAGGAGGAGTTGGACAGGAAGTGATCAGGCGGCGTTAATAACTTTCGAACAGGCACAAGCCTTTCCCTAAGCGATGTCCCCTACGTGGGTACACGTAGGGGACATCGCTTAGGGAAAGGCTTGTGCCTGTTCGAAAGGGCGGTGCACCTTTCTTATTATACATCCATGGGGTTACCCTACTGCCCATATTATTATATATCATAAAGGTGATGTATGTAGAATGGCATGTTGCACTGCCATGTTTCTACAGTAGCTCATAACGGACAAGCGACTCTACTGTCCTCTACACATAATTCATAATTGCCGTCTTATTTGTCAACTATGACCTATAGTTTCAATTAAGGGTCAGGGGAGTGGGAATTCAGTCTGTTGCAATCTGCAACCTCACCGCTAGATGCCACTAAATCCTATACATTACACCTTTATTTATCAAACACAACTCTTGCCCTAGGTGACTGCCTATATGCCCTATGACCAGGGCCAGCCCTGAGTGTCTGTCTGTCTCTGCAATTTACAAATAAGAAATAGCAGGTTGATTCATAAACAGATCACATCTTCATAATATAACATTCAACTGGTATTAATTTCTTCTTTGGCTGGAGATCAACGGTTAAATTAAAACATGGGTGAGATTTGTCCCCCAAAGTCTTCCAAAAGTTACTTACAATGAATGCAGTTCATAAAATTGTTAACTGCATGGTATTTTGTGATGACGATTAAGTGTAGGGCTATCAAATCACCAATAGCGATTGCAAAAAACATTGATTTATTTGCAGTTGTTTGTCGTGTTTGTTGTACAGTTGTGCAACAAACACATAACTTGACTTTCAGAGGAAGAATAAAAACTGCACAAACCCAAAATAGCTTTCCATTGAAAATATCTAAAATACATTGTGGTTTTACTTTCAGTCTCACAGGATTGACAGATGCACATCTGAGAAACTGTTTGAAAGAGAACCAAAAATTTACAAACGCAATTCATTTTAAGTATTAAAATATAAAGACATGAGCACATTTCCAAAAGCACAAGAAAACAGCACCAATAAATGTGTGCAGTGTTTGGGGGGAAACTTCACACAACGAAAGACAGACAGAAGTACTTTAATGAAGAAAAGGCAGTGTAAAGGAATTAGAAAACCAAGATCCTGCAATTCTACAGGATCTTTGCATACATCCACTCTGCAGTCTCTCGTTATTCTTTTCATAGGTTTTTGCTTTTAGAGAAATAGAAATCGATGCCTCTGTCTCTATGTTGCTTGGGAGTGTGAGATGGGCCTTTCTTGCCTCTTGCTGAAGGACTAGAGTCACTCTGAAAAAGACAACACATGACATTTTGGTGCCAACTTCCCTTATAAAAAGGGACACAAGTACACGAACCAGCAATGCATTGTATCATTACTTACGATGCATACAGTTCTAGCTCACTTCCCCTTAACCCGTGCACGCAAGCACCCACCGGTTTCCTGCCAGCATGTCTGCTCCACTCGTGCGCCATGACAACCGGTGTGGGGTAGCTGCTTCCCAGAGTCACCTGGGCACGCGCCAGGGCTGAGGTGCTGAGGGTCCAAGGTGTGTGCACATCCCCTCCCCCGATACCCTGCAGCTCCGGGAGCCACCGCCGCACGTAGTCCCCCTGAGCGCACACACACACACACACACGCACACGCACACACACACGTCTTAAGTCCAGAACTATGTCAAATTAAGAAAAATGCCCAAAACGTAAGTAAATAGAAACCAATGTATGTGTTCCTTTTGAGCAGTGAAACGTTGTGTATTTTGTGGGGAAAGGAGAAGATATAAACTTCAGGACGCGTAAAAAGTAGAAACTGAATATTCAATTTCTTGCTGATTATTTTAAATTAAATCAAAGAGGGAAGGAATTAGGGAACAATGCCTATTCTGTGTTCCTCTTTGAGAGTCAACATCCCGTTTTCATAAATTACTCTTCTTTACTGTACATGTGATTAAGGGTTATACACATAAAGTATACTTACTACATTGACAAGACTCAATATTATAATTAACTAAAGCACTGTACATGCTTTAACCCCAAACTATAGTTTATATACTCTTTTATATTCACACTTTCCAAGTGTGAATGTACTGTATCAGCCTGACTGATGTCATCAAGGCTATCTATGCAAAATGGAAATAAGGAGCATAGTCACACAGATACACTACTTACTTTGGCGTCATAGTCCAGCCCTTGCTTAATCATGTTGAACTTCCTGTTCTCTCTGGGATCATTGCCCAGGCCTGCACTGTACAGCCAGTTGCCATAGTTACTGCACACATCGTGGTCAACCTGTGGAAGAGCAAAGCCATTGGAACGTGTGTTAGTAGCTGGACACCATCATTATGAATCTTCCAACGATGCACATGAATGATGAACACAACATCAACAACAAAATCTATTTTGTCATGATTTATGTTTTTATATATGGTGGATTATAAATGAATGTATCATTACATTTAAAATCCCCAAAACTACTTACAAGTAGATATTCAAACCATTCTGCACCCATTCTCCAGTCCAGGCCCAGGTCTTTTGTGAGAAAGCTGGCAACATTTTGGCGCCCCCTGTTGGACATAAAGCCAGTCATGGCCAGTTCTCTCATGTTGGCGTCCACAAAAGGTACTCCCGTTCGTCCCTCTGTGAAAAGAGTGTGAATTACCATGTATACAATACACACTATAATATAGGCTACGATATGATATTTTATATACATATAAGTATTTATATGTATACATTATTAAATATTCAAACTCATGGTAAAACACTCATGATTTACTAATTATAATGAAACATTGAGGTAAATAATAAGCAATTCCGAAACCTTTCCATGCATTGTAAAGCTCCATATCCTTTTTCCAGGGAACAGATTTGTCTTGAAGTCCTAGACAAAAAACACCCTAAGATTAACTTCTGTTCACGTATCATTCACACAGGAACATTTTAAATGTGGTTTAAATGTACTCCGTTTACCTTTGATATGAAAAAGTCTGTTTCCATACTTGACGCCCACAAACTTGAAGTAATCCCTCCACAGCAGTTCAAATATGACCCTGTATGAACAGAGATTTAGCGTGAAGGTTTTAATCACAACATGGTACAAGGTCAGCCACTGAAAACCTCAGCTAAATACATCCTTTTTACCCCATTATCATTTGGCGACTTCTCAATGTGTGTGTGTCCTGTCAAGATATTACAGAAATGATGGATGTGTTTCATTACAACAAGGTCGTGAATATGAACAAAACAAAGTCGTTTTGGCATCCTATAAAATGAAAACATTGGCTCCTATAAAAAAAGTGATTGGAACACAGGGAAAGCTCATGTGGGCCGAGACACCGTTCATCGCACAGATGAAAACAAAAACAAGTTTAAGTGCCTTTCCCATGGGCAACGTAGGTCTTGGCCAGACAGAGACGTATAGATACGCGTTTACCAATATGTGCTTTGATTGGCTGTTCGCTCGCTCTCGTACTGGCGGATCTGGTGGTAGATGTAGCGTGGTGAGACACATCCTAGGGCC
>OMKQ01001116.1:0-10047 GCA_900302335.1 Phycis phycis
GGGGAGATTGAGTGGATGCAGAATGTGTTGAGTGAAGCAAGGAGCCTCCAGTCTGGGTCCATACTGAGGGGCTGCTGAGGTGGTGGGGTGATGGAGGTGGTGGGTGATGGAGGTGGTGGGTGATGGAGGTGGTGGGGTGATGGAGGTGGTGGGGTGATGGAGATGGTGATGTGATGGAGATGGTGACGTGATGGAGGTGGTGGGGTGATGGAGGTGATGGAGGTGGTGGGTGATGGAGGCGGGATGGTGTTCTTACCATCAGCTCGAGCAGGTCTGCGTGGGCCTTGGCCAGCCGGCGGTGACAGTCTGGGATCATCATCTTGGCCTCCTGGAGAACCTCCACCTGAGGACCCAGAGAACTCCAGCGTTACCACGGTTACTCTGGGGAATCTTTTCTCACCATGTGATTTGTCCACTCTGAGGACGGTGACTGGATTCAAGAGGTGCTTGGTTCAGGATCATGTCAGCTGTTAGTGGAGGTGCTTGATTCAGGATCATGTCGGCTTGTCAGAAACGATGGCATGAGTGTACAATGACGTTGTTTTTATTGCATAATATAATGCAATAACGTTATAAACATTAACGTAATAGACGAAGACAAAAGAAGAAATATATTTTGAGATATTAAAAAACATTTGGAAGATAAGAATTGGAATTCTTCTGTGATGTGATCTTGTCCCCCACCCCAAACCATTATTACCTAGTTATTACAGACCTGAACGTCATCCATGCATTAAATAAATCTCCTTCAGCCCCGTTAGATATTTCAAGCCATTGTCACGTTCGTGTAACATGACACACAAGCACGGCTCTGAAGGGAAAGATACAAGTGCACTATCAACTATATTGAAAAGCAGTCCTCTCAGTATGTCCACCTCCACCTCCAGGAGGTTCAGGGGCCTCGCACCTCCACCCCACCGCGAGCAACAGGCCCAGCAGACCACCCGCCCATCAGAACAACCAAGAGACACAGCTCTGACCCAGCATTTAGAATACATCATCATCATCATCATCATTAGAATACATACACTGAAAAAAAAAAAACGGTAATTTTACAGGATTTTCCCTGTTAATTTATGCAGATATTTTCTGTAAATTCAAAAAACAGGAAAATACTAATAAAATTACATGAATAGAATGTGAATTGACATGTCTATTGCAAAATAACATGAAAGCCATGTAACTGAATAAACATAAAATTCTATTTGAATAGATTTTTGTTAATTGACAGATCTTGAATAATTATATATAATAATTAATAATTAAGTTTTCATGACAAAAACATTGAATAAATGTGTTCTTATCAGTATATAATAAATAATAAATAAAAATAATAAATTTAACAGATGGTGATTTATTGTACTTCTATAACTTTTAAAATGTAGATTAAAATAGTAAATAATTGACCAAAAGTGGTAAATACAGAAAAGTAATCATAATAAAAAACATAACTAAATGTCTTGGACATTGGAGCACAATCAAAAACTCAATTGAAATTGTTTTTTCTTTTAAATAAACCAATGAAATCCGGTCGGGGGGAGGGGTTATCGATAGACAGCCGGTGGATGGCCAATAACGAGGTGCTTGGAGAGGAACGTTAGCGCTACAGAGGAGCCGGGGTGGAGTCTTCTACTTTTTTGAAAGTTTGAACTTAGTCAAAGCGCGGGACCAACAACACATGCTGCTGCTGCAAGGCAAGTCACTTTCTAGCTAACTCAAGCTTGGTAGCATTAACTTGCTAGTTACTGCATTTATCACTTGACTTTACTCCTTCTTGGCAAAAGTTCTAAATCTCTCCTAAATTGCTCCCCGGGCACTGAACATAGCAGCCCACTGCCCCTATGTACCACAGGATGGGTCAAATGCAGAGAACTATAAATTTCCCTGTTTGTGGGACCAATAAAGGGCTTCAAAAAAATCAACACACCACACGTCTCTGCTGCTTTGCTGATAAAGACCTGGTGCCCCACACAGCACCCAGACCAGAGGCTGGACCCCAGCAGAGGGAGAAGCTTTCCATCCCGGTCACATCATCACATCAGCTGGACGGAGAGAACACTGGTAGGGCTGGTCCCTGTAATCCACCTGGCCCTCATAAACTACCTGTTCCCCGTAATCCACCTGGCCCTCATAAACTATCTGGTCCCTGTAATCCACCTGGCCCTCATAAACCACATGGTCCCTGTAATCCACCTGGTCCCCCATAATCAAGCTGGCTCTCATAAACCACCTGGTCCCCATAATCCACCTGGCCCTCATGGCTCTCAAGCCCAAGAGGGCTGGGTTCACAGAGGAAGAGCTGCAGATCAGGACCCAGAGTCTTCCTCAGAACCACAGGAAGACATCTGCTTACTAATGACACTCATTGTCTTACAAACAAGCACCAGGCCCAGTTTTACAATCTTGTGAAACCCAAAATAGTTCAAGCTAATGCATATTTTCAAACCAACCAAACATTTGTGTGTGTGTGTGTGTGTGTGTGTTGTCCGGGGAGACAGAGCTAAACGCATGAACTATATCTGAAGTTGTATTCTACCATGTTTTCATATTTGCTTTCCTGTTGTACGTTTGATCAAACATGTGTATGGATGACGTGTGCAGCTTCCATGCAGGTGTGCGAGGGGGGTGAGGAGGTGGTGCTGCTGTCTTGACTCTGACATGGAGACCTCAGATGACGACCCCACCCATGTGGTGAGGTTGGAGACTGTCAACAGACCCAGTCACATGGAGGCAACCAACAGCCTGTGAGTAAAGCTTGCCTCAGTCTAGACCCAAGGATGAAAACAGGGGAAAGAAGACCAGGCTGGAGTAGATGCTTCAAAAACCAGAGCCAAGAAGATCTGCCCCATGCCACAGGCTCTTTTCTTCTGTTGGCCACAGACCAAAAGAAAAAGGCAACCTTGCACTCTGAGCATCTCAATAATCTAGTCTGTCCAGCAGCTGGCTTCAGGGCATACAGGTCTGTGCACATGTCCATTAATAAAGGATGTTCAAGTGTGTATGTCAAAGCTCACATGTTGTAGTTGTGAAGTAAATAAACATCACATTCTAAGTAAATCCACCTTGTTATGGGATTTATGGGCCAAGCATGTGATTGAGATCCTTTTAGTAAGCGTGTGACAGCCCTCCTTCCAGCCCCAAGCCCCCCCACCGGCCGAACCATACCTGTTTCTTGATGACGTATTCATCCTCAGCCTCGGCCTTCAGTCTCTCGATCTTCTCCTCCTGCTGCGTAGCCTCTGAGATGTACATCAGCTTCTCCTTGGCCAGCCTGCAGGACACAAGAAGGCCGTGAGACACACAGCGCCACGGAAGAATGGGCGTCAGCGCGGACGGCGCCCTGCCGTAAACCTGCCGAGTTCGGATCGGGCTGGAATTTTCTGTCTGAGCCTGGCCCGCGTCCGACGGAACAGTAACCGAACCCGACCCGAGCCCGACAGGAATCAAGCTTTTTATGTCCGAACCCGACACAGTTAAAGTCTGTTTTTTTTCACGTCATTTACGTCTGTGTTTACGAAAGCCCGCCTTTATTAAGCAACTGCAAGGCAGTTGGAAATGTCAACAAACAGATGAGCGCCACATGCGCGGATAAATTAAACATTTCAAATCACACAGACGTGACCAGCCCGACCCGAACCCAAGCATCATTTCTAAATATTTGTCTGAACCCGATATCCCTTCTCTACTGTCAATGCGTCACACGACACATGAGACATAAAATGTCCTCGTCTTTCAGGGGGACAATAAAAGCTGACCCGCAGGAAAGGTGGGCCTGCTGTGGCCACATTTCACAGACTGGGCCATCCATCCTGATTCACCCCCAGCATGTCAGAGTGAGGGGATGGAGTCAGATCATCTCCTGTAGGAAGGCCAGATATACGCCTCAACAATAGCTGTCACTCCTCTTCATGGGCGTGGCCATCACACACCAGCCCCATGTGGTCATCACAACAGACCGGCTGTGTGCTTCCAGACCTCTGCCACCACTGACATGGTCGTCTGCTGGCCTTCTGTCGCCAGATCAACGCAATTCCAAATGGATGGAACAAAGAACATGATGTTCTGATGTTCTCAAGAACATCAGAACGAACTCTGGGAATACCAGACACAAATCAAAGACACAAACCTTGGACTATGAGACACCAACACCTTCCAGTGATAATCATTAATGAAAAAGCCTTTTGACCTTTGAATGTGAAGTTAATAACCTAAAAGCCTACATTAATGAGGACATTCGGTCCACAGTGTGATTCCATACTGGGTACACAACACGTTCATTCTTCATGTAGAAACAAGGCTTCCATGACTGGCAATACAGAACGATGCCCCCAAGACATCTCCAGCAGGTTCTTCAGGACCTGAAGTTGAACTGTAAGCAGGAGTGGTTCCTACGCTCCACACTGCTCTCCCCCCACCCCACGGCAGACAGCTTTTTTTCCAGAGATTAATTGATCATCCATTTAGGCCCTAATTTGGACCAAGTCAGGTGGTAAATGGTCCACTTTTCCTTGATTGTTAGTGAAAATTGGGCTTGAGTACATTGATACATTTTGATTATCAATTAGGAGCCAAATGGAACTAAACCCATTAACTAGATTCCGACCTTGATTGGCATAATGGAGTTTGAAAATATCCCTATTGATAATGATTCACAACTAATAGTATTATTCCAGCTGGGCCGGCTCATCGGAATGACAACGCTGAAATCATTTCTCATAACAACCAGTCCTGTGTGAGGACGTGCTCTTCATCAACCGGCCACATTAAGGTGGCCTCCGCATGGCAGGCCACCCGCCCTCGCCAATGCACGGCCATATTGTCCTATCAATTACCACTGTTTTTAATATGTCTGGCCTCAAGATGGCTCTGCAGCCGGGGCCGTACCCAGCAGCAGCACGCGCCCCATCTCCATCCCCTGGCTCTGGAATGAGGGATGCCACTCTTCCAGAGTCCCAGAATGGAGCCGGGGAAGAGGAGACAGAGAGGGAGGAAGGTGGGAATCATTTGAATAAAACTGAAGGACGGTCTAATAACAAAATGTCCACCCCCACCACTATCCAAGCCTGATGTTAATTTCTTATTTCTCCCAGACTGGGGAACGCGGAGCGGGGTCGTCCAGGCTGGTTTTAAATGGACCTGCCACCCTGGGCCTAATGGAAAAGGCAGCTCTCTGGAAAATGGAAGCAGAAGAAAAAAAAAAGGGAATTAGAGGCAGGCGTTGGGGGCTCCTCCCTGCAAGGAGACCTCGGAGCTGCAGCATCGTGGGCCCCGGGCCGCAGTGACAAAGGCAAATTACTGTTGTCATTTTATTAAGAGCATCCGCCTCGCCTACACCAAGAGGAGGACGGCCTGCAGAGGCTGGGAGGACCAGGGAGACGGGAGGCTGCACACCTGAAGGGGTGTGAAATGATAAGAGTCCATGACATGTTCTTCACCCAGAGGGCGTGGAGGAGCGCCAGACACTCCATGGATGTAGGATGAGAGACCACCATGGACGGAGGAGCGCGGAACGCAACCCACGATGCCAAACATGCATCGCAGTCAACACGTTTCAATGAGGCCGCTTTGTTTGTGAATTATATTTGTAAGACACTTTCAAAGCGTGGTTAAATCTAATCTAGTCATCTGGAGGATGGGGCACCCTATAAAAGGCAAAACACTTTGCGTAGTCTACGCATTTTTATTCAATTACCAAGCAGTTATGATATTTTGTCCTCATATAACATGAAATAGTCTCTCTCATTAGCATGCCACCATGGTTTTTCCCCATTGTATTAGCCAATGAGAAATGGCCATGTTGAGGACAGCGGTGGACAGGCCAGGCTGGGCCACAGTGTGTGTATTCATGCGCATCAATTCATTTTTTGGATGAAAAATAGCCGTTTATATGAATCGATAGAAAAGGGGTGGTAAGTGGCAGCCCTAATCCTTTACCAATGCATTGAGTAGACCAGGCTCATCACCACTGATAAACCCAAACCGTGCCATTACCGACCGGCACCAGCGAAACGACTCGGACTGAAACAATCAATATAGCACCGTAGAAAAGGTCCAAAGGCAGCAGGGGAATAGAAATGTGGGAGCACATTACGTTAATATGAATGTATAGTGAATGAATGTATGTGTACACACAGCTTCTAAATATTCAGTGGCCTACTTCCAAAGGGCTGTCTTCAGGGATGTCTTAGTATTTAGGGTTGGTACAGTTCTGAACCCATACTGGGACCAAACGGTACCGTTCTGACCCCATACTGGTACCTATTCTACGTTCTTGACTCTGAAATAATACAAATGTAATTTCAGTTGCAAAAAACAAGTCAAATTCTCCTCAATTTAAACATTATTTATTCAGAACATTTTACAGTACATTTTAGTAAACAGCCCAGTTATCTCCAACAATAACAACTCCACACAGATCCAGGCCGTTTCATCTTGAACCCTCCATCAGACATTACCCACCCTCCACGCTGCCTGGCAGCTCCTGCGTCCAGGGCTGCAGAGTCAAAAGCTGTACTGCTGATGTTTTCTGATTCTTTTGCACTATAACAACGCATTGCACACTCATGTGTAGACTGCAGTTTCAGCCAAATGAAAAGGGCAATTTGGGTCTCATCTTGTTGACTCAGGCTTTTATACATTACCACAACTTAGTTTTTATATAAATGATAATACCCAATAGTTATATCATCCATCCTAGTTGATATGGTGCAGTGTGATTAGAGGGCTAAATAAGATATGGCTAGAAGAACATGTGCTGGTGATGGCCAAGGTGTTATTATAGCAATTCAGGTGTTACGGTTAGATTGACACATGCAATAGTGATCTAAAAGGTGCACATGTATGGATCACATCACATCACACCGAGTTGATGATCATGTTGGACTGTGAGGAGTCACGTGACGAGACCATGACGTCACGCACCACAAACATGAACAGCTGCATTTACAGCATCGGTGAAATAAGACAGGTCTTTCACATTCACTATATTGGAAGTGTAAAGATATGAACCTTCAATACAAATCATTTTCAGTTTGTCCGTAACTGATTTCTCAGTCAAAGAAGCGTAGCTAGCATCAAACGCCTCACGTCATACCATAGACAAGGTAGCATTAGCAAGCTAACGTTACATTTTGGAATACCACAACCACATCAAACACAGCACATTAAAGGAATGTTCATCATGAATTGCAGGTAGCTTGAACCAGAGACCACTGCATAACCAGTGAGAACACATAAGACCGGGAGCAGCTCGTAGCCATGCTAGCATGCTGTACATGTAGCCTGCTCTCACAGCTAGGCTAACACGTTATTCTAGCCTACTGGTTGGGCGAAGCTTTGCATTTTTCGTATTGAAAACATCGAACAACGTGCCTACCGTCTCAGAACACCGGTCTTAATCTTCACCTGTCGTACTCGGGGGTCTGCCATGTGTGTGTTTGGATGCTCTGGTGAGGAGACAGAGATGCTTCACAATGCTGTCGGCTACTGCTACTGCGCATGCGCCCAAATGAAGGCGCGCTCCCGCTCCTCTGTCCGTCCGCTGTGAACGCGGATGAGTGGATCCTCAACACTTTCCCTGGACTGTTCAGACCTGACTTATTTTAAACCAAAATCAAAGTTTGCAATAATATCCCCCATCCTATTAAAATAAAATATTATTTTACTATTTGATTTGATCGTATTTGATTATTTTATGTGATCTGACTGGGTTCGTTTAGTTCTGAATTTACACATAAAGCAGTTTCGGCTACCTTTCATTTAAGAGAATGGAGGAAGTAATAAGAAAGCGACATCACCTGAGAGGTAAAGTGTCACACTTTGAACCGTGGCTAACAGTACAGCAGGCCGCGGGTGGTGTAAATGTCTCCCCGGTCTAGAAATGCCGCGTTGGTATAGATTGTGCAGCTGGATTATTGGGACGCAGCCATCCTCATGGATCTGTTTCTACGCTTGACTGCACAAGTATGACTTATAATGTCGACATGTGCATGACGGCGTGACAAAGAGAGATGGTTACAGTGAAACGATGAAGGTCCCAACCAGCCAGTGACAACAGGCACGTTAGCACGCGTTACTACGGTGTGACTTTCTCTCAGGCCGGTTAGCGAGCAATCTGTGTGTGCGGCGCGTACACGTGTGCACACTCGTGTGTGTGTGTGTGTGCGTGCATGTGTGTGCGCGCGTGTGTGAGAGTGAAATAGATACTTGTATTGTTTTCCTCTTTTTGTGTCTTGTTACCATAAAGACAGATATACGTAAAACATTAGTGCTGTTTCTGTTTTTATGTACCCTGTGCATATTTTTAGTATTATGACTGAGATCACTTCCGATAACCTAAAATAGAGAATTAATTCTAAAATATTAATTTTAAGATTGCACGTTATTTTGACTCATTATGGTTATAATTAATCCATGCAGGACAATTAGCCTTTCTTGTATAGCTAAATAACTGACCTTGAACTCTGAAGTCAGGTCTTGAATCTCTAGATAAATGCACAATAAATGTAATTTGTATCTCTGTGCATCTGATATTGATTTGTGTTATCTATGAAATAGAATTCCATTTCAGAGGATTCTTCAAGGTGCCTTACAAGAAATACGTAGAGCCAATTCTTTATTGAAATGTAATCTTTAAACTTCCAATGGAACTTTGTATTACTCTGTTATATGTTACATCTAAGTGAGCCTGTTAATATTCTAACCATTAGCACAGAAACAGCACTGTGAATAAATGTACTGCCATTATAACTATAAGACTGTAGCCTAATCAGCACTATATTGATCCATATCTTTGGTTACAAAGGTAAAAACATAATGACGTTTTGGCGTAATTATGAAAAACAATCATTATCTTTGCAAATACTCATTAACTTAAAATCAAAGGATGAATAAATCATTGGAATTATTCAAAATTAAAAATGATGTCGTATTCACACTTGAGTTATTGTGTTGCACTGAGGACTATTAATTTATCAATGAATTTATTAGTGCAAAATACTTCACGGAATAACTGTCAAAAATGTGAATTGAAATGTTAAGTGAACTGAATACAAATGATAATGATAATGATAATGATAATGATAATGATAATGTAAATGTAAATGATAACGTAGGCACATAAACAACATATACAAAAAAACCCTAACAAGCTTTAGACATTTAACGGATCAAAGTGTTTAGTATTGGGGTTGCTGAATATCACCGGAGGTTAATCTTAGACATGTTAACACATGCTGGGTGAAATAGTTTCATGTTGTTAATAAGGTTATATCCCTTCCCATGATTTATGATTTTTTTTTAAATTTGTCACCCATGAACAAATGAATCGAGAAAATAAAAGTCCGCGCTGCTGCGGTACAGTGAGAGCTGGACCCTTATTCTGCCGAGAATAGCAAGCAAATGTGCGAATAAAAGGTGGGAATAAAATGTTCCAATAAAAAAAATCTGGCCTAGCAAAGTGACTGCATTTGGTTACCCCTGGGCTATTCCATTCTTGCTTCATGGACGTTGATTATTGGTATTTTCCGAGTTTTCCAAACTAATAAGTGGCACTATCAAGCCTTTGGAAGCTGCAGGGCGCAGAATGGCTGCTCGGCCTAATTGATATTGAGCGAGGCGCTGTAAGTGCGGACGGGGCCGCTGCTGGGTAATTTGCAGTTTAATCAGCGTTTGTAATGAGCGCCGCTGATTAGCACGGGGTGGAAATAAAAGAGAGTTACAAGGAACGTCTGTCAGAGTCCGGAGATAATTCACGACTAATTGTAATGATTAGAGCAAACTGGATGACTTTGGAGTTTTGTAATGCGTTATTGCGTTGTAGGCGCTCACTTGCGCGCCTGTCGCTTGCGCGCTTTTGTTTGTGATGCGTTTAGGAGCGTGGAAAAGGGCACTATAACACTATAACATATAATACTATGACACTATAACATATAATGCTATGACACTATAACATATTAGATTAAAACAACAACGTACAGCCATTTATGATCTACTCCCTCCACTATAATACATCCTTATCAATCCAAGAGCAAGGTTGAATCATGGACA
>OMKQ01001118.1:0-10459 GCA_900302335.1 Phycis phycis
CTGCATCGGGCCTGTTCACTGGCCTTTGGGTTTCTGTTTTATGCATCTTGCCTTTTACTTTTCTTTCTGTTGTTGTTATTATTGTTATTATTATTATTATTATTATTATTATTATTCTGCTCTGTGTAAAAGTGGAAGGAAAAAAAGCAAAGCGTTTTCTACATTTGGAAGAAAAGGGTGCTGTTTAGGATTTGACTCATTAGCAACTAGGAGCTGAACTTGTAAATGTTCCCTTGATTCAACGCTGACTAACAAGGCAGTGGACATCAAGTTGTGGGATACTATTGACTCAGCTGTGTTTGCAATCTGAATAAAAGTGCTTTTTGTTGGGGTGGGAGGAGGGATTGTGTTGCGTCCCCGTGGCTTAATGGCGGGTATATTTTCATTTCATTTGTTAACGGCCCTAATCACATTCCTGTATCTTAAAGCAGGCCGCCTCCAGCGCTTTCCTTGCGTGTGTCACACCATTCAGTTGCTGGTGACATGACATGCATCTCATTAAATGAAACGTTGCGGTTCATTATTGTTCCAAAGACAGGTTTTCCTTTTGTCGAATGTCCATACATTTGCATGTGATGTTTTGGATAGCTGCAGGATTTCACCAGGTTGTATTTTTAGGATAGAGAATAAAAGCGTTCTGTTCTGTCAGAGTAAAAGCAAAAATGTGCCCAAAAATGCTGTAAATGAGGTTATTTTTATTTTCCATTTGAATACAAAATTGAATCCCCCGAGACTGGTGGCATATATTACCTGTAATAATCACCTGTAATGATATCTCATTGGCTCACTCACATCAACATGACTCGTTTTAGATGTTTGAAACAAGTAACTTATTTGGTGACATGTATTCATTAATACTGCTGAATTCTACCTACTTCACTTCAAAGTAAAATATACTGTCTGAAGAATTGTCCAGGTGACAAATATCTTAATGTCTCCCGGGAGCCCCTAGAGATGGACATCCTATTGACACTGCTGTGACATGGGACATTTCCAGGTGGCTACCATTGGTTTTCAATGCAGATCATTCCATATTCCGGTTTTGTTTATCATCATAGCAGAGGTTCTGCATGATGATACAACCACAAATAAAGGTTTTATGGGAAACAGACAATTGTTTTGTGGTAAATGAATCGTCATGTGTAATAATGTTTATTAGTCATTCATGCAAACTCGAGACTTTTTCATCTAAATAAACCCTTTTGTAGAGATTTGCACATACATTCTCCGGCTTTTTTTATTTTGTGGTGTGGCTTGACGATCGGTGCATATTCAGAAAATGCATTCTACGTAATAGTATAGTACATATAAATACCTAGATTGTGCATTCCTCTGCACAATAAATAGTAGATGCATGTATTGTTGAGAAAGGTCCAGAAAGAAATTGCAACGTAACGACAGTTTATTAAATAGTATTAAATATTAATAGTATTAAAAAGTATTACTTTCGTTACTGCTATATTCAAACTAATAGTAACTTATTTTAGAGATGAGATCATGTGTTTTTACTTTGAAAGATTAACGTGCATTTCCGGTGTCGTCCGGTTTGGAATTTACTTTAGTTCCGCCCTTATATCCCAGGCCAAAATACGAAACAACATGTTTATAAATACCTTACATATAGTTTATAGTTGTTATGAAACATACAATCGTTGTGTCATTTTTGTTATTTAAAGAGACGCTTCGGTTGTTACAATGTCGATTAATCGGAACCTTGTCACAGGTGCGTTTCAGCGTTTCATGCAGCGAAGAGCATACGACTTCCTTGCTTCGAACTATGTATTAAGCTTTTGGATTATCAGTCTCCATGTAGATAACTGAAATGGATAAAGATATTGGTGAGTATCAATGTACAACCACAACGAGTGTCCTGGACTTTCCTCGTGAACCAACTAGACAGGGCCCATACGTCTCTGTATATATGTGCGTTAGATACAACTTTTGGATTCGCTTTGTTGTTTACCTTTAGCCACTGGAGTTGTGGTTGTGTTGCACACATTGCTGTTTTGCCCTTCGATGCTCCTCTACCAGCATACCTCAGTGGGTAGTGTAATTTTACAATGAAAAGATCCGAAAAGGTCCCTGAACATGGCAAACAAATATAATGTTACAACTAAGATACCTGTGTTTACCTCCAGGTCCCCCTCTTCCCATCTCCTCTCTGCGCCTCCTGTTCTCCCCTGTCCGGCTAGTATCTGGGGCTATCTGGCACACAGTCCAGAAGAATGTTGTGTCAGATTATGGGATGCTTGAGGAGTTTGTTGCCATGGTCACAGACATTGTCCCTGAGCTTCTAACCAGTGAACAGAAGACCCAACTTCTTCTGGGACTTCGTGCACGGGTGAGAAAGAAAATGCATGCGTGCAATGGGGGTGAGGGGAATACAAACACGCAGATACAGTGAGTGATATCTCGTTCCTTAAGGACAACATATGCCCACTCTGGGTTTATGGGTTTACTGCAGGTCCTATAAAATACAGAACAGGTGATGGACATTTCCTGAACTAAGTTGAGCACATTCATGAACCAGTTCCAACATTTACTACTCAACATATTGTTAAGCAATGACAACACTTTGCATTATATTTAGATGTTCGTTGATACATTCAACTTGGGTGAATTAAGTCGTTGAATATAATATTTAATGACGCAATGGACCAAAGAGGATGCATTTCTTCTCCATCAGACTGGTGTCCCTGAAGAATTGGGTTGCGGGTATGATGAAGCCCTGGTTAATGTAACTTGGCAATTTCTGTCCAGACTGGAGAGAATGCTTCTTCCTTTGCAAACCATCCAACAGGTAGGCCAATGCAATATGATGATTGATTGTAGAAGACAACTTGATCATATATTGGTTTCATATTGACCAGGTCCTTTCTCTCAGGTTGCCTTAATGCTCGCTGACATTCCTTCTGCTCTGGAGGAATGTTTGAAGTCAGTTTCTCACCGCAGCGAGCTCCAAAGTCTTCTTGGTTGTCAGAAAAGACTTCTGGATGTCCGTCTCGATAAGAATGGTAAGCCATTGTTAAAAAGGCAATCCAATTGCTCGCTATTTCATTTGACTCGGCTTTTCTTACAATCACCATTACTTCTAACCTACTTCATTCTCTCATCATTTAATGTCATTGTATTTCAATCTATTTTCAGCTTGTCCCCTTGATGGTGCACATGTA
The DNA here is from genome assembly GCA_900302335.1 of Phycis phycis. Classification (NCBI taxonomy): domain Eukaryota; kingdom Metazoa; phylum Chordata; class Actinopteri; order Gadiformes; family Phycidae; genus Phycis; species Phycis phycis. The sequence goes on from OMKQ01001118.1 coordinate 3,174, forward strand.
ACATCAGCTTTGCACCTCTGTGCTGGGGGTGACATCAAAACAGAGGAGGGCAGGGCACATTCACAAGGCCACGCCCTGCCCGGTGTGCATGCATCTGGTGCTCCGATCGAAGGACAATATGTGAGCACTGCAGTTACAGCGTCGGAGGCAATAGAGACGGCCGTGGAGAATGCAGCAAAAGAAGGGACCAGGCATCAGGAATTTTCGGATGTTTTTGAGAAGGATTGCCGAGTCCTGTTGAAAAGGCTGGACGACGTCCCCCCCGTGCGGCGCAGACCCGTGAGGTCAAACAGAGGGTTAAAGATGAAAAGGATTTTGTTACAAGAGAAGAAAGCGAGGAGAAAAATGCCATCCAAACAAACCATGGCCAAACCGCAAACATTACCCGGTATGCAAAGCACTGCGGACCCTTTCCCTTCAGTTACTTATACAGTTGCGGCTTATGATGATGAGGAAGATGATGCTGATTCAGTGAACTCGCTCGTTGACCCCTCTTACATGGCCCCTGTTGGAAGTTCCAGTGGGGAGGATTCTGCGTCTGATTGTTCAAATGAGCGCCGTTCCCGCGTGGAGCTGGCATCCCCCAGAGAAGGCAGGAAACCTTTAGTCACCCTCAAAAAGAAGGAGGACACGCTAAAAATCAAACTTGCTGCGGCCAGTACAACCTCAACGTTTAAACGCCTGTGTTTAATTTGCAACAAGCACGTGCAGATGGACATGAAAGAACACATTAAAGCCCATTTCCCTGACGGTGTCTTAACATGTCCACAATGCGACACAATATTCAGGAACATAGACTCTCTGTGGCTACATTTTAAAAGGGTTTGCTTCGATCAACTACAGCTGAAGCCTGACAAGCTCGCCCAGGGTCTCTTTAAATGTGATGAATGTGAAAGGTCTTTTAGGTCCCAGCCACAATTACACAAGCACAAACTTGCCCACAGCCATCTCTACTGTGAGGTGTGCAGGAGAGTCATGCGAGATGCCAAAACCCTGGCACGACACAAGGTGTCTCACACGCCTTTCCAGTGCACCCGCTGTGAGAAAAACTTTGGTATTTTTAAGCATTTGTCCAGTCATTGCCACAACGTACACCATCTGAGGAAACCCTACAAATGCCACTACTGCTTTAAAGTGTTCTCCATGTTCCATGTTTTTATTGGACACGAGTGGAAACACACAGGCCAGCTTCCCTTCCAGTGCTCCCAGTGCGCCATGAGGTTCGAACATGATTCAGGTCTGGTTATCCATCAACGAGTGCACACACATGAGAAACCCTACCTGTGCATGGACTGCGGTAAGTACTTTGCCAGCTATTCAAACCGGTCACGGCACAGAAGGCTGGTTCACAATGAGTCCCGGAAAGTGCAGCGGTTTTCATCCTCTCAGAGAGTGAAAGACGGAGCACATCAGAAGCAGCATCAGGAGAAACCCCAAAAGAAGCAGCTCAATGGTCCATGCAAGTACTGTGGAACAGTGTTGCACAGTAGCCGCCTCTGTCCACAAATGTCACTATCTGCCAATGAGTCCAATCCTCTCACTAGTGAAATGGCAGCAATGGAGGGAGCCCATGTTGAAATCCTTGATAGCGATTTTGTCAGCCTACTCCAGGACCCTTCTCATGTTGCTCCCGATGGCAGCTCCAGCAAAGATGACTTTTTCCCCAGTTACTCAAATGATCATTCCTCGCTTCCCCTTAACGAGGATTGTTCGGCAGCATTGCAAGAGCGGGATTCACCACTTGGGAAACATGCTGCTGCAAATAAAACCGAAAACGATTCTTCAAGCCAAAAAGGCCAATGTTTCATTTGCAAGAAGCATGTGCAGATGGACATCAAAGAACACATGAAGACCCATTTTCCTGACGGTGTCTTAACATGTCCCCGATGTGACACGTTGTTCAAGAGCATGTCGTCTTTGAGGCTGCATTTTAAACGGATTTGCATCGAACAGCTGCAGGTAGAGCCGGGTGAGGCCAGAGTAGGCCAGGGTCTCTTTAAATGTGACGAATGTGTCAAGTCTTATCGGTACAAATTATCATTAGATGGGCACAAACGCACTCACCACCAGCTCTACTGTGAGGTATGCAGGAGAGTCGTGCGAGATGCCGAAACCTTGGCACGACACAAGGTGTCTCACATGCCTTTTCAGTGCACACTTTGTGAGAAACACTTTGGCATCTTCAAGCATTTGTCCAGGCATTACGAGAACATACACAAGCTGAGCAAGCCCTACAAGTGTCACCACTGTCCTAAAGTGTTCTCCAAGTTACGTTTTTTTATTCGACACGAGTGGCAGCACACAGGCCAACTTCCCTTCCGATGTTCCCAGTGCTCCATGAGGTTCAAACAGGACACGGACCTGGTGGTCCATCAACGGGTGCACACGCACGAGAAACCCTACTTGTGTGCAGACTGCGGCAAGACTTTTTCCTGCAACTCCAACCTGCGACGGCACGTCAAATTCCGCCACAGCGAGGCCCGGGACATGCGGCACTTTCCATGCACCCAGTGCAGCAAGACCTTCAAGGAGAAGGGAGCCCTGCAGAAGCACGAGCAGCGCCAACACCAGAACCAGAAGAAGGCCCGCCACCCGTGCATATACTGTGGGAAGATGTTCTCCCAGTCAGGAATGACGAGGCATAAGCTGATCCACACGGGGGAGAAGCCGTTGAAGTGCCACATTCCCGAGTGTGACCAGCGCTTCAGGTCGGCCTCCGAGGTTAAAAATCACGTGTTGCGCCATCACTCTGACGATCGACCGTTTGAGTGCAAGACCTGTGGGAAAGGTTTCATACGGGCCTCCATACTCAACGATCACATGAAGATCCACTCGGGAGAGAAAGATCATGTTTGTGTGCTCTGTGGCAAAGCGTTTGTGAAGCTCTACGGCATGACCAGACACATACAGCTAGTGCATACGCCGGGGCGGCAGTAGCTCAGTGGATAAAGCGGGTTCGATCCCCACCTCCAACTGTCCACACTTGAGGCAGACACTGAGCCCCAAATTGCTCCGCAGGCACTGTACACAGCTGTACCTTGCTCCTTATCCAACCATAGAATGGGTCAAATGCAGAGAACAAATCTCATATAAATCTCCCATATGTATAAAAACTGACCAAAACGACCAATAACAGACCAAAAGGTCCTAATTAATTCACCTAAGTAAGCCTGCATTTTGCCTGCGTATGCATTGAGATACGCTAAAAGTGGATACATTAAATAGCGTGTAACTAACAAAAGCATGTACAGTGAAACCTCCGTACTCGAACGCTTCTCACGTCGAACAAATCGCTCCTCGAACCAAAAATTCGCCCGACTTCTGTCCCAGAACTCGGAACAGAATTCCGGACCTCCGCTTGATGACGTGGGGACGCTGAGTAGAGCGTCAGTACAGAGTAGACTAACGCTCCAACGGTCTTTGTTCTGTGCATCGTTACCCGCTCTTCTGTGTCTCTTTTTCCCCCATTCGTTTACTGTATAACTAAGCCCTCCGTCATGCCTTCAACGAAGGGAAGGAGTGCTGGTGCTCAGGAAAAGCGGAACATCTAGTGCAACATATTAGTGCAACGATCGAGCTGAAGAAGGAAATCATCTTGAAGCATGAAGACGTGATGCGCGTGTCTGATATTGCTTCGCTTTATTGAATAAAGAAGTGATAAAGATGTTATTGTTATTTTATTACTTTTTATCTATGTTAAATGTAACGTTATACATGAAATACTATGTGTGAAGGTCTAAATGTGCAATTATCTGGGGATCTTGAGCAGATTACTCCATTTTACATTCATTCTTATGGGTTTAGTTTTCTTATTCTTATAGTTTAAGTTTTCGAAGAATTCACAACTCGAACAGCCTTTTGAATTAAATTTGAGTAACGAGGTGTCACTGTAAAACCAAGCCTGTATATATGTAAAGTAATGCTAGAAATACAATTAATAGCTGTCCAATGTCCCTGTGTGTTTATTAAAAGATGAAGTAAAGCATGTGGGACTATTGGCTACAACACGAGTGCCCTGCCATGGATTAGGAGATTTCCAGTATCAACATTTTCTCTGATGCGCTCTTTCTCTGTCGTCTGATGTGACTTGAGTTCTGGATCGTCCCGATAAGCAAAGCGCGAGCTCGGGACTCAACGGGACACAGGGCAGCAGCACTCGGGAGAGACTCTAAAGTTTATTCAGATACATAAAGCATATGTATGCAGTGTGTTCAAGGGCGTATCATACCGCCGACGTCAGCTATCTTCAGGGCTAACAGATAAGAGTAACGACAAATAGACCGAAAAGTGGCACACACGGTTAAATTTAGAAAAAAGGACATAGACTAATGAATAACAAATGATGTGAGTGACGCATGTGCACGATGGAAGTATAGATTGTTTTACGTTTTATATGGAAGTATAGATTGTCCGAACAAGGACGTTGATAAGTTACGTGATGAAACATTGCATACGTCCAAACATTTCCATATGTAAATTGGCCGGCATTTGTAGTTTTATAAAGCACAACCAAAAATACAAAACAAATCAAGTATACCTTATTATTTACTAGGCGACATTAGAAACATCACATGCATGATATGCATGTGTTGCTCTTGTCAGTCACATACATTATGATGTAGCATACATTAGTCGGTTACCAATTCCGTTATCAGCGGAACTAATATAACATCACTTCGTTTCCCCGGATCAACAATAGCAGACGGAACAGCCTCCTGAACGGCTCTTCCTGAATAACGTCAACATTTACACAATTACTCCCCTCCGAATTGGCTAACCTTTGTACAATTGTATTAGTTTATTGCAATGTAATATCCGGTGACATATAAAATGGATGAATATATTGCAGAAGTAAATGGTGAGTAATGAAATACATTTTGTGAATTTAACTGAATGTGCTCCTATACGATGGCGGTGGCGGGCAACAGCCAAACTTCATTGCCTTACCGGAGTCTTACTTGAATAATTCTTGAATCTTACTTAATATATGAACGGGGGGCAACAAATGTGTCTTCATAGCTTATAGTGTGTACTTTCTGCATGATTATTATCATGTTATGTTTTAATACACGTATTCTTATACATGTTGAATGTGTTGCTGGTGAAGGTCTCTGGGGCTGGTTATTGTAGCCTGGAAACACGAGACAAACATGTTTAGTTCCTACATGTTCAATTATAAGGTTCCCTACATATCGATGTATATCAATGTTCATATGTAAATGTCCTTATGTGAAGCCCCTTCGTGTTCACTTGTTAAGTACTTACATGTTCACATGTTAAGTACCTCCCTGTTCACACGTTAAGTACCTCCCTGTTCACATGTAAAGTTCCTACATGTTCACATGTAAAGTGGATGAACGTTTATATGATTCATCTATGCCGTTTTCTCGTCATATTTCCAGGTCCATCTCTTTCCCTCTCCTGTCTCCGTCTGCTGGTTCCACCAATTCGTCTGATCTCTGCAGCCATCTGGCAGACAGTGAAGCAGAAAGTTGTGCTTGATTATGGGATGCTTGAGGAGTTTGTTTACATGGTCACTGATATGGTTCCCCAGCTTCTTAAGGCGAGACAGAGGGCAGAACTGATTTTTGGCCTCAGAGCACGGGTGAGGAACATATTTTAGTTTCAGGCTTTTTGTGCAAACTTTATTTTTTAGCACAATATACATGATTGATTGTGAGGGTTGACATTCACCATTTATTTGCATGCCTGGGGCTAAGTCTAAATTACAACCAACTGGACAAGGACAATACAAGGCATCGTATGCATTTTTTGGAGGCGTTCTCATGGGTTTTAACTTCTGCTCTTCTGATCACAGCTGATACTGGAGCTGTGTCGTTCTGAGGAAACTTCAGAGTCAAAGATTATTCAGCCACATTTAGACCGGATGCAGGTTCTCCTGTCCATGTGGGATGTAGAGGTGGGTCGTGAGCCTTTTACTGATGCATTTGTTTCCTCATGACTTGAAAGGGTTAATCGTTTAGTTTTAGTTTTTGTTTTGTAATGAGATGCTGTGGGACTACCAGAAGCACATGGAATAGCAGGCCGCACTTCACTGATGTTTTCTTAATCTTGTTTTATTGTAGATTCATAATGCGGATGTGGAAATATCCGATTCACATTTTCTGGTTCTTGTACACGGCCTCCTCAGAGATCCTGGAGAGCGAGATAGGTTTTTCAAGGTCAGTGTCGGCACAGGTGTTTTCTTATTAGCAACAGCATTGTTTTTAAAATGCGCTTTGGTAAATAAAAAGCTGTACATTTGAGATGGTAGTGTTGAAATTTGAATAGTTATTTATTTAATTTTGTTATTGTTTCGATGTTAAAGTTTCTTCGCACAATGCCTGTAAAGTCACTCAGCCAATACTGGCATCTGATGTATCTACATTTTCTATGCTTATTTATTTATGCGATTCAGGATGTTTTCCCAGAGGAATTTGGCCCGATGTATGACAAAGCAATACAAACGCTGATGTGGCAGTTTCTGTCCAGGCTGGAGGAACTGCTTCCTGTCCAAACAGTTCAACAGGTAGACTGACAACATTTTCAACCCAACACAAACAAAAGGGCATGTGCAACTAGCTAAGCATTTAATCATTTTAAAGTCAAAACAGTCATAGTCATAGTATAACAGCTTTATTATGAATTTTGTAATGTAACTTCTCAAGGATCTAGAAAATTATCCTTAAATCCTGTTAGAAATAATTATTTTTTAATAATACATACAATACAATAACAACAATAATACAATAATAATTATTTTCTAACAACAATAATAATACCCAACGCTTACAGTCTGAAAAGAAAACTCACTCATGTTCTCCTTCTAAGGTTGCGTCCCTGCTCACTGATTCTTCATCAGTTCTTCAGGAGAACATGGAGTCTGTGTTTCATCTGCAGGAGCTCAAACCCTTGCTGGAAGGCCAAAGAGATCTCAATATCTTCGAGGACACCGGTGAGTGAGACCAGAAGATCTGACCTAGTGATGGTCGCAGGGCACGTCCGCGTCCCCTTGCGTGTTCTTGTGCCTCCAGACCCTGTAACATCTCCCCACTGCCATTTCAGACTCATCCGCCGACACGTGCATACTGCCTGCCCTGTTCCTCCCCCCCGCGGGGAGGGTGGTCATCGCCAGCGAGCTAACGGCGTCGATAGCGGAAGGGGACTTGGTCTACACGGTCGACACCGGTCTGGGGGTGGAGGTGGTGGAGACGGAGTCCGGCATCTTCATCGGGACGAGCGCCAACGAAGAGGGGGCGGCGGACGCGCAGCAGTGGCTCGCTCTG
>OMKQ01001125.1:0-11291 GCA_900302335.1 Phycis phycis
CGTGTCCACCTGGTCGAGCGCCACCCTCTGGCCGTACTCCAGCAGGTGGTGCCCATTCACCGCCACCTGCGGTTTTTAAATACATTTAAAAACTGCGCTATGTAGCTTTCGAAAGCAGCCCTTTACTCCATTGAAAAATGTCAGTATAATATAATAAAAAAGTAGAATATAATAACAGTGGCCGTTAGGGTTAGATGGTTATCGCTATAACTGTAGCTACAACAAGAGTGCTTACGTAGTGTGAGTTTGGTTTTCTTCAGATAGAAACTAACATAAAAGGAACAGTTTAGTGGGGGGAGTCCTGACACAGCATGATGCCCTGGTGGTAGTTTGGGGGAACTGTGTTTTCAAATGGAAAAAGAGAATGCGGCCATACATCATTGTATGAGTTTGAATGAGCTCAAACTCACCACTACATACCGTTCAGTCATGGGGATTCATTTGACATTCTTTTAATTCATTTATTTTCCGAGTTGGTCGGATAACATTTTTTTCTTAATGGTGCCTCATTCAAACCTCACCTTGAACACTTCCTTCTGCACGAGGATGATGATCTCGAACATCTCCCCAGGGGTGAAGGGCATCTGCTGGTGGACCTCCTCCTTGCCCCAACTCTCCTTCTGCATGCTGTTGCACACGATGGCCGCGGCCCTCTTCTTGAACCGGGGGTTGAAGTGGAACGCCACGTCCGCTCTGGGCTTCACACTGCTGCCACACTGGAAGTCCACCTGGAACCTGGAGCACAGCGCTGGCCTGACATGCCTGGACCACACTGGTCACCTGGAATGGCTCTCTTGCATCAAAGTTTTCCTTGAGGTTTTATTAGCAATTTTTTGTTTTGTTTATTGTTATGTTCCAGGTATTGCAAATGCATGGACACTGAGCTGTCGCTCACTGAATGTGATTTGATTTAATTAGATTTTTTCATCTTTATAAATCTTTTTGTCAAAATACATATGCCACTGAAGAAATTGATTTGTTTGGTGGTTGGAGGTTTTTGTTATTCTTTCTAGACATGGAAAGAATGTATTCAACGGAGGTTTATAACAGCAGAGTTGTTAGCTGCCCATGGGGACGTTGTTGAGGTCTTCACGTTCAGCCGGAATTCGCAAACTTTTTGATCCGCAACCCAATTTTGTAAGGCACTCCTGGGTTCGTCGGAGGCCTTTTTCATGGAACTGGAATTTATATATATCCCTATTGAAACCATTTAAAATATCAGATTGTCTAGAGTGCGTGGTGCATGGTGCGTGCATTCGTTATCCATCACTATACATAATCACCACCGATGCAATTTTACCTGTCGGCGTCACTGGGGACCGTGCCTTGGATGAGCACCATCTCCCCCGGAAGTAGACCCCCGAAAATAGTCCCGGCGAAGGGGATTGCCTAATGCGAAAATACGCAATATTTGACATGAAATACTCGAATAAGGAGGTATCACGTCAGGGTGACATACACACATACATACATACGTCTACAAAATTAGCTGTCCATGTATATTATGCGTAACTACTCCATTCAGATTTCCAAGCACCGCCAATACTCTGGTTTACCATGACCCTTGGATAACTGCATGTTACGTTTGTAAAAAGTGTCTTACCGGTTTCAAAATAGTCTGTTTAGCATTAGTCGTCATCTCGACAAGTTGACCGACCAGCAAGATGTGAGCGGATGTTTACTTCCGCACACGTAAGCAGACAGCGGGAGTATTGGCCAATCGGAGTTTGACTGTTGCATTCATTGGCTAGTTGTTACGCTTTGATTTTTAAAGACATTGATGACGTGATTTTCTGATGTAAAACATTTGAGAATCATGATAGTGATGCCAAGGGATTACAAAAACCAAAACAAAACAAAGGAAACAAGTTAAAAATGTACATCCGAGTTTAATATCACAATGAAAAACTGTACAGTAAGACAACTAATGACAAACGAAATAGCTCTATATTTCATTTATAAAGTAACACTAGGTCAGTGGGCACGAGTTTAATGAGTGCAGTGAGTGTATTAGCATATCATGCCATGAGGTTCAGTTTACTTGTATACAACTTACTCCTGAGAATGAAGTCATCGGCACCATCACTAGCTGTTCTTCCTTCTCGCCCTCCCACCAAGAGGGACCATTCACCCCACACAATAAAATAAATAAAAACCAATTAAAAAAAAAAAAGTACATAGCAAAAGTAGCCCCCAGGACTTCACTGAGCCTGCCCAGACTCCCTAGAAGTCTGCGTCCAGCCTGAAGGTGTTGTCCGTGGACCCCGACATGACCCCCATCCTCTGGTACTCCCCGACACGCTTCTCAAAGAAGTTGGTCTTCCCCTCCAGGGAGATGTTCTCCATGAAGTCAAAGGGGTTCTCCACTTTGTAAACCTGAGAATTCAGACCACAAGTCAATTCACTAATAGGGTCATTAACTGCAGAGGGACTACAAAGTCTCAGCTATTAATCAGATTACATATGGATAAATAAAAGATCATGTTTGCTATAGTTTCTTTCTGCAGCAATTGTAACACCCAATTTGAACATTTCCCATTTGGGATAAACCAGAGCTCCTACATGAAACCAACAGAAACAGCCCCAGTTGTGATCCTTCACCCGGCTTTGCTCAGACTAGCGTCTGTATCGTGCTGACCCCTCCCCCGCCGGTAAGCCACATGCCCGCCGACAGGGGACCCAGGCCAGCACCCAGCCCCCATCACTGGCTGGGGTCCGTACCCCTGCGCGTCTCATCACGGCAAAGCCTTCAACCCGGGTCACTAGCATGGTAGCATTTTGCTAGGATACCATTTGGCAGAGCCCTTTGTGATTTCAGATACAGGGCATGGGGTTGCAGATGTATGCTATGACAACTAGATGACCAGAACAGAAAGTACAACCACTACAGTTATGGTGCCTGTTTTTCCTGAAACGGGCACCCAGGAAGACCTGACGACTGGGGGGGGGGATATGGGGGCATGTTGAGCCACATGGTGCCTAATGACCTGAGCCCACCCTGGGGAGGCAGGGCTCCTCACCTTGCTGAACCCGAGCTCCACCATCAGCCTGTCCGCCACAAACTCAATGTACTGTTTCATCATGTCACAGTTCATCCCGATGAGTTTCACCGGCAAGGCCTGGGTCAGAAACTCCTGAAAAGGCCAGAGTTTGGTGTGAGACGGGGGTTCAATGTTCTACATTTTGACGCTTAGAAATACCAGAAACATCTGCATGTTAAAATGGTAAGAAGTTTCCAACAAACCTGCTCAATGGCCACAGCATCCATGATGAGTGTTGTAACGGTTTCTTTGGAAGGCTTGTTCACCAGATGTTTGAACATCAAGCAGGCAAAGTCACAGTGCAGTCCCTGAGAATATACATTTTTCTTAATTAGCAAAAAAATAATTCCATAAGGAAGCAATAAACACATCTAAATATACCAACACATGGATACACATGCTACTTCACCTGAAGCATAGCCCACCACGAAGGCTTTCCCTACAAGATGCCGCACACAAGACACCGTGCTCACCTCATCTCTGCTGATGAGCTCGTTGGAGAAGGTCAGGCCGGGCATGAGCCCCCTCTTCTTCAGCCAGAAGATGGCTGCGAAGGAGCCAGAGAAGAAGATTCCTTCCACAGCAGCGAAAGCAACCACTCGCTCACCTAGATGAACAAGAAGATGTGGTCAGGCACGTAGTCCTACAAGCTAGACTGCCAGGTTGGGAGAGTTGGTTTAAAAAAGACCATGCTTACCAAACCCTGCGTTCTGGTTTCCGATCCAGTTCAGTGCCCAGTCTGCCTTCTTCTTGACACAGGGTAGAGTCTCAATAGCATTGAACAGATATTCCCTGAGAGAGCAAATGGAGCCAGTCATGTTTACATACTGGAGTCAGCCAGCTGATGGTAGCCTGCAGATCCACATCAATCCATTAATAGAAACCTCTTGGTCAAACCCACCTCTCGGCGGAGTTCTTGATGTACGTGTCTATGAGCAGGCTGTACATCTCAGAGTGGATGTTCTCCATGGCGATCTGGAAACCGTAGAAGCAGCGTGCTTCCGTCACCTGAACTTCCTGGGTGAAGCGCTCCACCTAGTGGCGGGAAAATGGATGTCAGGCGCGTGCAAACGATGTGGTTTAATGGGTGAACCCGTTTGGCGGTGAACAAAGCGGGTTAAAACTACGTGTTTTTGCGCGGCGTACCAAGTTTTCGTTGACGATGCCGTCGCTGGCCGCGAAAAAGGCAAGGACGTGCGAGACAAAGTACTTCTCCTCGTCCTTCAGCGTCTCCCAATGTTGAAGGTCCTTCGACAGATCAACCTGAAATCAAACATTTGTTTAGTATTGTTTGTAGTATATTGTTTCGTACATGCAGCGCTTAGCATAGGCAGTCACTGCCGGAAATATCAATAAAATCCCAAATACGCCCGTCCCAAAATCAAATAAATAAAACTGGGAAAAGGCCCAGCCTAAAGCATCTCGGAGTGGCGGTTTGCAATACACACATATTATGGCATAAACAAGGGAGCCGGGCCATCCGTGCGGCATCTACTGTGTTTCTACTTTGGGTCATGAAGTCTGGCCCAACATCTCCATCGAAACACGGATGCCTACCTCTTCGGCCGTCCAGAAGGACGCCTCGGCCTTCTTGTACATCTGCCAGATATCATGGTACTGGATGGGGAACACGACGAAGCGCCTCGGGTTGTTCTTCAGCAGGGGCTCGTCTTCGCAGGTACTCTTCTTAGACTTTTTGGGCTACAAATCAAGTATACGGGGTTAGGATGCTCCAACTCATTTTTGTTGGTGCAAAACTCTTATCATGTTAAGATAACTGTTCAAACGTGCTGTGTAAATGATGAACTGATGTGATCAACCGGCGTCACAAGTTGATTATTGATCACAGCTGTGCATCGTCTTGGCGCCAAATCTGAAATTCTTTAAAACATTGTCACGTTTAGGCGTTCATCGTCACTGCAAAATGACTCACCTCAGCATCCTCGAAGATTTTACGCGCAGTTCTGGACGCCAGGACACGGGTGCTGTTCAGACTTGGCGGCTAAAATGTGGGTTTTCAAACATGGGTATGGGTTTTATAACCGGATTGCAAATTGAATGACGACGAGTAATGAGGTTCTGCTGGCAATACTTCTACGTGCTTCAATTGACATTACTTAAGCTTACCGTGTTTTCTTTGTTCTTTAGTGAAATGGTATTCATCTGGGAGGAAATCTTGTTTTCGTCCTTGTTTGAAAGCTGAGAGCGTACGGCATGCATTTTTCTAGTTTCTTGGATTATTGGTTAACAAAAGAGAATTAAAAATAGGAAAAGTTAAAACTCTAAAACTTGTCAAGCTACAGTACAGGGGCTACACGAGGAGGACTAGACTAAAATGAGAGGGTTGAGCATGTGCTGGTCTAGGGCTCAATTTATTCAGTCCGCAGAAGCGTCCCTCCTCTTCGGGGTCCGACCAATGAGAGGCTGCACAGTTAAAGCGCAAACATGTATGTCGCGGGAGATTCAAACACTCAAACCCGGGAAAAAAGGGGTTACGAAACAATAAAATGCGCATTATGCAAGCATTGTAGTCAATGTAGACCTTAAACCTCAAATAATGTAAAATACTTAACGGTATAACCACCGTGTCATGTAAAGACACGTCATCTAGAGACTGTATCAACAGTGATCAACACTGTTTGAGACAGTTTGTTGTATTTCATCAATGGTACACTAAATACACTTAAACGTATTCAGGTGTGCTGTTCACATCAGACTTGCTGTCTGGTGTGTGTATATACATGTTGAATCTTATTCATGGTATTCGGGATTCTTACCGCCACTACAATCATTCACTTTCCCGTCGTTGCGCATTGTTTAGACGTGGCATTATAGCGCTTGTATTTTCTTGACGTGGACTTTGACCACGTCCCATCACATCAAACATTATTTAACCCACAACCCACATTAGCATCCAAATTTCAACTGGAATTTAAGATTTCAAGCCAAGCCGAGTCACCGATGAGACACTTCCCTCCAAAACAATTGTCAGAGCGTTCCCAAGCCGGAACCGCTTTCATCTGTTGAGCAGAGGGGCGTGGCCAGCAAGACTCGAACAAGCAACATTTTTCTCGACTTCTCTAAAGTGTTTTGATGTGAAGCACTGTTAATTGTATTCAACAGCATTGGTATACACATATAGTTGATAGTGCGACTGAAAGCGTACTTCGAACAGAGGACAGGAAATGAGCTGTCCTAGATTTTTTCAAGTCTGCTAAACCGGGTTTCATTTGCGCCTTTTGCTTGGCTTTTCAGGGGAAACAAGATGCGACCGTATTTGGCTGTGTATCGTCCTTAAGTATTGGGCTAAATATCCTGACAATAATTGCTCTGGCTAACGCGCGTCCTCTCATACAGTGTTCTGTACCGAACTATAATCTAAAGTGAAATGTTGTATTGTTTTTGTTTGAGAATGTTTTACGAGGCATTTCTCGTCGGCCTAATCAATCGATGGAAATTGATCGTATGCGTTAAGGTAACCGACCATGCCATGCAAGTTACTTTTATAAAAAAAGAAACCTGTGGATTAGTATTTTCCAACTGAGCAATCCTCGTTAACATACTGCGTTATCGTTCTCAACCACTAAGCGGCGCTGTAGCAAAGGTTCTCAATAGGCATCTCATCGGGATACAGCGCCAAGTTTTTTTCAGTTGTTGAATGTCGGTCAGTAAGGCAAATGGGCGGGTGCCTAGTCAGCCGCTGACGTGAACCGATCTGGTTTCCAGCTCATCGTCGTCGCATCCCATTGGTCACGCCCCCTCAACGCCGCAGCGCCATTCGCTGAGCTTTGTTACTGGGTGGTGTGGGGAGACGAGCGAGGTCTGAGGCTGCTCTTCAAATTGTGTAACATAGCGAGCGAGTAAAGGGCGCATTGTCTATAAGCCCGGACCGAGCAAAAATAAGGATTTAGAGGATTTCCGTGTATAATCTGTCAATATATTTGCCCATGTCAATTTTTTTTAATCTTACAAAATAAGCCTACCATTTTTTTCGAATCAAATTATTTGTGCTTTTCTTTGAATTGTAGCTCCGAACTCCTATTTAATTCATACACACACACACACACACACACTGTAAACCATTTGTAGTTGGTCGTTTCTCTTGTTAAGGACTTTCCCGTAGCTGTTTTGCATGAAACGCCCACTATAAAGTTTGATTGATTGATGAGGACATTGATATGTAGTTCAGTGGAAAAGAGTCACCCAAGAACAAGACTGATTTAGTGGTGCATTTTATTACAAAAGCCATATTCTTTAACATTGCTTACAGGCAAGTGTTCAGAAATGGGATTATTTTGATAAAAGATGTTATTAAGAATAACATTTAATATGAGGTATTTTCTTACTGGCGACACTATAGGCCAAATTAAACTATCAAAAACAGCACTTTTAAACAAAAGTTTATTAAATAATATTGTATAAAGCAAGATGGTAGGTAGTATCACAGTGAGGAATACTTAAAATATCAATAAAATAATTAATGTACTATCAATAAATGCAGAATGGAATACACGTAACATTCATATAGATATCAATACATGTACATTATTTACAATAGCAAAAAAAAGGAAAAACAATTGGCTATAATAAAAGCACAATACAGAGGCTTTGGCAAAAACAAAAGAGTGCATACATTTGCTAAACATGACATATAAACATTGAGTAAACATGATTACCTGTATGTATAGAGTACAAAACAAGCATAATACAAAAAAATCCAGTGCAATGTCAGTTTTGTCTGTGAATTGTCCGTGAATCATAGCAGCCTGGTCTGTTTGTGTCCTTTATCTCCATGTGGTTGGTGAGAAAAATGTCCTGAGCAAGCTAAACTGCCATCCCCCTACATCCCCCCCCGACGTCTCCCCCGATTCCTGATCTGTCAACTGCCGGTTGTGATGTCAGTTATTTCAGTTACAAAAAGTACGGGCCAATGGGTGGCTGGGTCCTAGAGCTGACAGAAACAGCTGGGAAAGATGTACAGACAACCGTCAGGTGGATCTTCATCCCCCCCCCCCACCTGAGCGCGTTCTTAAAGAGTCTCTCCGCGGTGTGTTGGAGTTAATTGGGGCTTGGCACCAGCAGGCCCCCGGGGTGCGGCGAGGCCCGGGCCTGGGTCTGGGTCTTGGGCAGCGCCATTTTGTTGAGGTCGCGTGTTTCGGCGGGCCACGAGGACGCCCGCTTGGTGGTGATGTGGCGCCGGGCGTGCTTCGTCAGGTGGTCGCTGCGCATGAAGCGGCGCTCGCACACGGTGCACACAAACTTCTTCTCGCCGGTGTGCGTCCGCCGGTGGCGCGACAGCTCGTCGGAGCGCGCAAACTTCTTGTCGCAGCCCTCCCAGTGGCAGCTGAACGGCTTCTCACCTGCAGGGGGGGGAACAGCACGTCAGCCACAGGAACAACCCGAGGCTTTTCATATGCTAGCTTATAACAACCCTTGAAGCCGGCTTTAAAATGTAATGCTAAATGAAGGTCATTAAAAAAAAAGATCAACATCTGTAATATCTGTTGCGGTCGCCGGGCAACAGGACCCTCACCAGTGTGTGTTCGGAGGTGAGCCTTGAGGTGGGAACTCTTGAAGTACGTCTTCTTGCACCCGGGGAAGTTGCACACGTAGTTCCGCCGGCGCGAGAAGTCTGCCTGCGACGGGCCGCCGTTCTGTCCCGTCGCCATGTAAACGGGGGCCGGCGCCAGGGGGAGGAGCTTGGTGTTGCCCAGGGTCATGACCTGCTGTGCGCCCTGGGGGGCCTGCGACACCGAGGTCTGGGGCACCACGAACATCACAGTGCCCTGGGTGACCGAGGAGCCCACCAGGAGCTGCTGGGAGAAGGAGGGAGGCGACTGGGGCAGGATGGGCTTGGGCCCCCCGGGGGCTTGGACCTGCACCGGAGCCTGGACGAACGCCGAGATCATCCCAGACCTCCCCCTCACCGGGTACACCTGGCACAGGACCGGAGAACTAGGGAGCGTGGCTGGGGAGGAGGAAGGCGGCGAGGAGGAGGACGAGGAGCAGCAGGGTGGGTAGGAAGACACTGTAGGGGGGGAGTGGACCAGGGACACCACGGAGGAGGAGGTGCTCTCAGGAGATGAAGGAAGAGAGCCATCTGAGGTGTCCATGGCGCACGGACCCCCGGCAGTGCCCTCTTTGGTCTGGATGATCTGGAGCTGCTGTTGTGAGGCGGGCCCCATGGAGCAGAGGCTCCTCTGTGCGGGGGCCCCTGGCTGCTGGCAGGGGGAAGGGGCTAGGGCTGCGGCTGGGGCCACGCTGTGGCTGGGCAAGGAGCGATCAGCGGTGTGTCGGATGACGCTGGTGACCATGGCCCTCCCGGGGGTCACGGCCGGCCCTTCCACCGACCCCGACTCCAAGGGCTCCGGTGTCAGGGCTCCGCTGACACCGGGCCCCCGGACAAGAGCCGGCTGGGGGAGGCTTGTGCGTAGGAGGGGGCCGGAGCAGACCCGGGGCCTGGGCAGCGCTGGTCTGGTGACGGTACTGCTCACAGAGGAGCAGGAGGTGGTGGTGGTATTGAGGACAGTGGTTGTGGTTGTGGTGGAAGTCTCGGCGAAGCTCGGACTGTGAGGTGGAGTCATACACTAGAAGGGAGAAGATACACAGAGTGTGACCCACAGTTCCCTCTCCTGTCTGCGATTACAGCTCCAAATGGGTTACCAAAGTGCACCCGAACCCTCAAATCAAACCAGGGGCAGAACAAAACTAAAGGTTATGTAATTATTGTTTCTGACTGGCTCAAATGTGTCATTTAGACTGATGCAATCGAAGTAACCGGTGTTTCACCAGAGGGCGCGCCATCTACATGCTGGTATGTGTAGTGGGGGCTCTTTAACTGTGGGTCTCCTCACCAGTGTGGAAAGTGCAACGAGGTCTTTTGGAGTGTCCGCTGCTTCGGGCTGCAGGTGGATGGAGTCGCACGAGTCTGAGGTGGGGGTCAGCGGGCGTGGCTTGTGTGACCCTTGACCCCAGAAGCTCATGCTGACCAGCGCCTCGGCCGCCTCCAGGTCGTGGTACTCCACGGTGCCGCTGCAGCCGGCAGGCCGGGCCACCGACCGGGCCTGCTCCATGGTCAGAACCGCACGCTGGTGCATCAGATCAGCCTGGAGGGGACATGACATCACACAACGTTAGCTCCAATCTGATTGGCTGAGGATTCTTTCCATTACTGTTTCTTTTGCTTTACTATTCGGTCATACAGCAGAACGGTTAATCCCGGGTGATGAAGTGCTTTTCAGCTACATGCCATCAAGGAGCAGGTAGGGGGACATCTTGCTCAAGGATGCTGAGGACATTGGGGGTTTGAACTCGGGACTCTTTTCAGCTGGGAGTCAAACCCCCTAGCCACTAGGTTACCCTTCCTGTATTTACACAGGGAAGTCCTCGACTGAGTGTCAGATTCAGATCCTGCTGAGTATCTTAACAGGCTTGAGGTTGAAGTGAAGGAAACCACAATGCCCTGGGGACAACGCTTGTGAACCCATTGAGCGAACACGCCAGCTCCACACAGAGAGGCCCCTACAGACCACAGCTCCAACCCATAGCCCTGTGTCTGCCATAGGCGTGTGACAGCCACTGCACCAACACGCCAATGGAGATGGATCAAAATCCTCATCATCCTGCAATCTGCCCAAAGTAACAAACAACCCTTTATAAAAACTAAAGCAAGAGTCAAGACCTCAACAGCTGAAACAACTTATTAGGCTTATTAAAAACCACCAGCAGCCATTTCCTCCACCAGAGAAAAAATCCCCAATGTCTGGCTGCAGATGGCAGCAGACAGCTCTAACAAAGCCGTTTGCATTCCCTCCACAGTGTTTTGATTCTGGTTCATTCGAGGACACCGAATGATAAAGGGAGGCAAACAAAAGCTCGATACTGTGGATTTCGATGCCTAGAAGCAGATAGAAGACACACATCTACTCTAACCAGATATTAAGGGTTATATTATGGGTTTACGCGAGACGCCCGATGAGCGCCGCCAATTAATGTCATGAAAGTACACCATGTACCGCAGCCCTCTCGGCCGTGGGGGGGGGGCCGGCCGTTACAGCGCCGTGCTTCACCCAGCATGACCGCTCTCCAGCCCCCCCCTTAACGACCGCCCTGCTCAGCACGCAGGTTAACGCCACACGTCTGGTCGATGCACCGCGCCAGCCTGGGTAAACCGAGGCTGTTCAAGGAGACGGAGAGGGAGAGAGGAGGAGGAGGAGGAGGAGGAGGAGGGGGAATAAAAAGTACAAACTG